>PVIH01017471.1:0-41735 GCA_004025045.1 Sigmodon hispidus | reverse complement strand
GAAACACCCTGGACTGACCCTTCAAACCCCAGTCCATCTATAGGAACACCTGACTCACTCTTGAGGGAGGGGGGACAAAACTGGATTTGGCCGGGAGTGAAGACTGATCCAAGCATTGTTGGGCCAGTGTGACCATAGGACTGTCTGCTCCCTGCCAAGGGAGTGGATGGGGAGTTGCAGAGAAGAAAAATGATCAGATTGGTGGGAGGGGGAAGAGACCTTGAATAAGGATATACAGGGATGGAAAAAAAAAATTCAGAGGGAAGGCTGAACACAGAGAAAATATATGTGTAGTAATCTTGTTTGGATTTCCACCCTTGATAAGCCATGCTTGTGATTATTGTCCTCTGTATAGTTATTGTTAACTCGTCAGCATTTTTTTAAATTCTTTTTACTATTTCTTTGATAAATACAAAATAAAGAAAAAAAGAAGAAGAAGAAAAAAAAAAGAACACTGTCCGACCAAAAAAAAAAAAAAAATGTCCAAGTCTTTAGGTTTCTTTAGACCTCTCTTTAAACTGATGCCTTAATGTTCTTTGCAAGTCACTCAACAGCAAATCTTTTGATGTTTTTATATGAGTAGAGGATTTACTAATGCATACATTACCCTAAATAAGGTAGCCATATTTGTGGTACCTACAGTAGTACATGAAGCCTAGCTGGAATTGTGCATTAGGCCATCCCTTCTCTGCAGCTTTCTGGAAGTATTTAAGTGCTTCATCATAATTCTGCAAGATAATAACACTTATTACTCAAAGCTATATGCATAACTCCATGGTAACACCATTTTCCAGCTTAAGAATACTGTCAGTGTCCTATAGGCTGATTAAAATAGCACTAGAAATATAATACATTTTCACTATTATATTAGATTCCATAGAGAAATAATTATCTCATTTCATTTTAAACTGTTTTTTTCTTTATTGGCAGTTGGTTATTTTAAAATGAGGCAAGGTCACTCAAAAGACATATTAAGCTAAGAAGATAAACTTCTCTATCAATTAAATCTTCAGAAGGCAGATGTTTCGAAGGTAGTTTGACCCTGTGAGTCTCAGACATAACTGTGAATGCTATTCTTGTTGCAGGTTTGTTCCTCTGTCTCTTTGACAAAGATTCTACTGAATAATTTTGTTCTCTGTCAGATATGCTAGCTTGTCTAACCAAACAATGAAAGCTAATTCTTCTACATTAATGCCTGACCATTAATGTTAACTGCAAAGTGCTAGACATATGTTGAAGGATGGCAAGGTTTTTTGAACTCACCACAGGAACACCTTTTCCATGATAGTAAAGAAGACCAAGTCCATGAAGACCAATTGCATTGCCCTAGAAGAATTTTAAAAAAAAAAAAGATCTCTGATAAGAAAAATTACTGCAAAGTCAATTTAAGAATTTCAAATTCATCCAGTAAAAAATGGTAGGAGGGTGGCAAGTCATTTGGCCCATCTAACTCCCTTTCACACCTCCATTCTAGTTACTCCTTCTGACTAGAAGAAAAAAAAGAAGAAAATGGAAGTCAAATCTTTATTTCATTTTCTTCGTTCAATACTTAGTGCTTGCTTTATGGGTGATTCCATAAGAGGCGCTGGGCAGAGTAAAGATAAACTCTGTCATGGGCCTCACAGACTTCTGGGTTCTGAGCCATTTCAAAGAAGTGGGTCTCTGCTCTTTCCTCTCCCTCCCTTCTTCCTTCCACGAGAAGTTGGTTTTGTTTATTTTAGAGTTCTCACAAAATAGCCCAGGTTGTACTCAAGTCTGTAATCACCTGCCTCGATTTCCCAAGTCCTAGGACTATAGGCCTGCACCACAAAGACCAGTTAGGTGGGTCTCATTTCTTAGTCATGTTAAATGTAGAAAGTCTTGAAGTAAAACAAGTTGAGAATGTTGTGAACAAGTAAAGAGGGTACTTGACTGTTTGGTTGAGGAATTTGGGAGACGAGTTATCATAGAAGTGACATTTGAGCTGGGACTTGAAGGATGAGTTTGTTTTCTAGAATGGAAAGGTCTATTCAAACAACTGTTACTGTATTTAACCAAAGGGATTTGACATCAATAGGCAAATAACATTCTAGGATGTTGAATTTCAGTGTAACCACTGCTAAAAGTTAATACTTTATTATTACCTGTAGATATTATATATTATGTAGTGTTTATTCAAACTGCTCATCTTGTCTACCTGATGCTAAATTACTATGTTTGTCATCTATATATCACTCTAAAAATGAGGTTCTTCAGTACGGGGAGGACAGTGCTCCATACATGTTCTGGTATCTAGGTGCCAGGATTGGGTGAAGAGTGATCTTTAAAATGACAGGCCATATGGCTCATGGGAAAACTCTCAGTGTGCAAGCTCAACAGCCTGAGTTGCAGCCCTGGGACCTATGGAAACCATAGTTTTCTGAAAGTTGTCTGTTTTCCATGTTGTCGCATGGATACACACACACATACACACACACACACACACACACACAACACACACACACACACACACACACACACACACAAGTAACTTTCCAAAAGAGAGGTTTCCATTTTCTTTTCTTCCCTCATGCCTCATGGTTTTTTTTTTGCCCTCTGGTGGCTGTGTAAGAATCCAGGGCTTGACCACTTGGCTTTTGTTCAGCAGATCTGTGCATTGATCTGTTTTATAGGCTTACAGAATTTCCTCAGGAAGTTAAATTCTGATAGAGCTCTCTCCAGTGTCTCCTAACAACCTAAATTTAGTTCTGTGGAGACAGCCAGAGCATGCCCCCATGGCCCAGGAAGAGCACAGAAGCAGAGAAGGCATATTTCAAACACTGTCTCAAGAATCATATGCATTTCAAAGGACCAAATATTATAAAAAATCCTTAGCATATTCCATCTGTATTAAATAAGTGGCATATAGGCCCTCCTTGTTTATTTTATGCCTAGTATTAATCCCGAGGCCTTGAACTACACAAACATTCTGTAATCAAGCTACATCCCAGCCCTTTCTTCTCTCTGTTATTTCTAGTGATCACCGTTACTCTCCTCTGGGAACAATAAGACACATGGCAATGGATGTGGCAAAGTTTAATGAGTCTATTAGTTAAGAAGCATCATTTAAATGTTGAAAAAAAATGAAAGGGGAGAGAAGGAGAGAAAAAAATGAACATCCAGAACAAACTGCTTCTTTCACTAGTAACCCAGTGGTCTTAAGCCCAGAGTACCTATTTAGAATCTTAGCATCAGAGTGGCCCATTCCGTCATCTCCAGGCTCTGTGCTGGTGATCACTGTAAGATGCTGTCCTCTGAGTAATAGCTGGTACTATCATCATTAGAACTGCTGTGGCTGCTTGCAAGAGACCCTCACAACCAAACCTATTGATGTTTTCTCATAGAAGGGGAGTCATTTGATTTCACATGGTATTTTATGCATGAGATTTCAGTTGTTACTTTTTACACCCTTCTCCTTGATATATGCAATTCAGCTACATTTGTACAAGTTCTTGTGGTTTGGGGGCTCACTAGGGTGTATAGAGTAAGCAGCTATGATCAAGCCATTGTCTGTGCTGCATTGAGGCCAACCTGCATATCATATATTTACATTACGATTCATACCAGCAAAATTACAGTTATGAAGTGACCATGAAATAATTTTATGGTTGAGGATCACCACAACATGAGGAGCTATATTAAAGAGCTGTAGCATCAGAAAGGTTGAGAACCACTGCTCTAAGTCACCCTTGTCTGTGCTCTGTAGGAAAATTAATGAACTCATTGGTTTGCCAACTGGGATTTGGGTGGAATCATACTTTGATCTGTCATTGAGTCCTATCTGAGGTAACTTGATTAGACAAGCAGTACAATAGAGGAGAATGAGGCAAACCAGAAGGTGGCTGCCTTGTCTAGGGACAGCAGAGCAGCCAATTAGCTTCTCTGTTTAGTCCTTGCCACATAGACCAGTAACCCTATATAGTTTTTGCATTTTAAAAGAAAATCTAAAATTATATTTTTCTACCTCAGATGGGTCATTTACCAATATGATAACAAGGTTTAAGCAAACTAAATCTCACATGTATTATCACAGTCATCAACCACAAAAGGATTTGACTGTCCATGGTTTGATGTGACAATTGCTGATTATAAAAGTACTTTCTGAGCTGAACAAAACATATATGTAGCCAACTTCCACGTTAGGGCTTAGTGTTCTTGATTAGGTAAGGGATATGTGTAGAGCCATGCTCTCTACCCTGGCACAGTCTGCAGCTTGGGATGGGGTGGCTGGGACAGGGGGAGGGGATCCCATGAAGGTAGGGTGGCAAGCAATGAGTTCTTGGTACCTCCTTGTGTCCCACTGGCCACTTTCTGCCTCACATTCCATTGCCCAGATGACCTGAGCCATGAGGGTTCTGAGAGCCAGGGGCCAGACCCAGCCTGGCTAACTTAGTTGGTAGAGCATGAGACTCTTAATATCAGAGTCGTGAATTTGTGGCCCCCACTGGGTGCCATTTGTTGTCAGAAGTTTCTCAGTCCCCCTAGCCCCAGTTGTAGACCCACAGTTCCACACCTACTTACTTATAAAATAATTAACTTGAAGGCTTAATATTAATTACAAACTGTTTGGCCTATGGCTCAGGCTTATTACTTGCTAGCTCTTACACTTACATTAACCAATAGTTCTTATCTATGTTTTTTCACATGGCTTGGTGCCTTTTCTCACTGCAGCATTCTTATCTTATTTCCAAAACTGATGTCTGCTGCTCTACTTTTTCCCTTCCCAGAATCCTCCTAGTCTGGCTGCCTTGCCTCTACTTTCTGCCTATCTAATGACCAATCAGAGTTTTATTAAACCAATACAAACAACAAATTATTACAATGTACAAGAGCAATATCCCACAGCAGACATGAACCTAGGGAGCAAATGGTCACTTATCTGACATTTAATGAACCTTAGCAAGGTTCCTTGTCCTTCCCAAGTTGAGGGGACATAGATTCTAGACAGTAGAAAAGAAGCCAGAGGGTAGAGAGCTCTAGAACCCCAGAGTAGAGAATACGGCACTGATTCAAAAGAAGGAAAAGATTTGTGAAGGGAACAATGATTGAGCCTGCTCCAGATGAGTAGGACTTAGAATGAGGAATAAGGAAGCAAGGGTGTGATAAATGTACAAAGATAGTGTTTGGCCTGGTGTGTCCTATATGAGATAACTGAGGTAAATGACCTGGTACTCATAAAACTTTAAAGCAATTTAAGTAGCATATGTGTACACATGTACACACACACACACACACACACACACACACACACACATTTTGGAGACAGGTTGCTCAGGTTAGCCTTGAACTTGATATGTAACTCTTGATACTCCACCTCTGAAGTGCTAAGTTTATAGGCATGTATCATAATATCTGCTTTTTTCGAGGTAAACATTAAACCCAGGATTTTGTGTACACGAGATAAGCAGTCTATTGACTGAACTATAGCTAAATCCCAAAAACAGTACTTTATTTTTAAGTTGCGAAACAAAAATATATATGAGAACTCTAACAAGTTTTTCAGGCAATGGTTGTGGAGTATTTGGCTCTGCCCACCTAATGCCGTTGAGAAGAATTACTTTAAACCCATATCCTAATCTATGGTATTCCAGATTACTGTCTCAATAGACAACAATTTCATACAAATTACAAGGCAGAAACACTGAAGATCAGCTTCTCAGTCACTTTACTACAAGAGCAGCAGCCACGGGCTGCTTGTCATTTCTAGACAGACTCCAAAGGCAATGCACAGCTTGTAAAAACAGAGAACAGTTGAACATATTCTTGATCCATCTTTGTTTTGACAGTTTATAGAATAAAAATGTAAGACAAAAAAATGTTTTCTACTATTGGTGCCAGAAAGTTAATCAGGGCGTTTCTCAAGATTAGGCCAATGAGTGTGGGATGAGGGCATTCTTTGTGTAGAAAAGGGATTCAGGCTAGTCTACTAAGTCTGATCAGACAGATGCCAGCTTCACTGAGTCTACAGCAAAGATAACTGGGGCAGGGGGTTGTTTAGGTTTTTTCTTTTCCTTTCCCACAGGATCTCATGATGTAGCCCTGAATGGCCTTGAACTCACAGTGATTTGCCTGCCTCTGCTTCATGAGTGCTAGGATTAAAGCCATGTTTAGCAGCAGGAGACAGATCATGGATGTTCTCAGTTCCTCAGGTACAGAGGAATGGGCTTCAGGACCTCCAAAGATACTAAAGTCCTTAGATTCTGGATCTCTTACATGTGATCATATATTGTTGCACATATAGCCTATACACATTCCCTATACTTTGAATCATCTCTATATAACACAACAAATACAACCTCAAAGTGATGTAAATGGTTATACTGTTTAAAGACTAAGAAATGGCAAGAAAGTGTCTGTATGCATTCAGTTACAATTTTTGGATTCATGATCAGTTGAATGCATGCCTATGGAACATGGTACACAGAGGCCAACTGTCATACCCTGTTTGTAGTCCCTCATAGCTGCAAGTTAGTCTCCTTGGCTGTGCTTTGAGGTTTACTCTACCTAACTAGACCCAGATTACATGTGTCCATGGTTGGTCATATGACATCATCAGATGAATCTTATATTTTCAATTTACTGATGAGGAGCATGAAGCATAGAAAAGTCACATGATTTATCCATGGTCATACTGGGAGTAAGTTGCAGGAATGATGCTCAAGCCGGAGAATCACATTCTTTATCTCCTTTCCTTGGCTACCACCCCACCACTCTTCCACATGGGCTGCTGGGATTCTCACCTTTCGATAAGCTGCCTAAAGTCAGATGGAGACTATGCTTGTCTTGGACTTATTGCAGTTAGTGATTAAAGTATCCTCTCCACCCTACCCCTTTATTTCCATTCCCAGCTCTTACTGCTTAGGGGAGAGTGAAGCTGCACTTCTGTCCAGCTTCCTGCTTGTTCTAGCAAGGGCAGTGGGAGTCACTGCTCTTTTCATTTACTAAAACACAAGACAGACCTTATCCCTCCATGCTTCAGCTCAGTTCTTTATTGCTGGTGATATACTTCTCTAGGACACTAAAGTTCTTTCTAGGCTTATTGTCAGCTCCAAAAGAAACTCTGGACAAATGGCTAATTGTGGTGCCTATTAGCAAACTAAATGTATGTTATCTAGGCCCTCAGAGCATCTAAGTACCTGTTACAGAGTACTTTTGCTCATGGGCTTCCTTTCCCCCAGCTTGTCATTCCCATATAACCCTGCCATTCTGGCCATGCTTACTCTCTCATTTTCTGTTGTCTTCTTCCTCACCTCCTCCTCCTCATCTCTTCCCACCCTCCTCTCAGTCTACTGGACATATTTAATTTCTGCTCTGGACCTTTCCAGATGCCTAAAGCTGTACTCATGTTTACAATAAAAACCTTTCCCTCAACCATACCCTAGAGTGGTCATATCCTGACTTTATACACTTATTATATAGGTTTAGGATTATGAAGTCAATTCTTGGGCATCAGTCTGCTTGAAATAAAAGCCAATTACATGTTTAAGGGAGTGGGCTGAGGGTATACCTTGCTGGCCGCCATGGAGAAGTATTTGAAGGCAGTGGCATTATTTTGTGGTGCAGCAGTATTCCCCTCTAAATACATCTAGGGATGAAAAAGAGGATGTAAATAGCAAAATCATTTAAAAGTGATGCAAATGTTTTAAAACTAAATAGCAATGATGATCTCCAGAGCATTGTGAGTATAATAAATACCACTGATCTGTACATTTAAGGTAGTAGACATTATTTCAGTTTTACTTCAAGTAAGAAAGCAGAAGAAGCCAATGTCACCTACTACACACACACTAGAGTGATGCTGCCCAGGACCAAGACACGGACCCTATTGTGTTTACTCATATTCCTTGGGTCTAAATTACATTTCTAGAAGCAGGGTACTCATTCCCATGGTAACTAATGCAAATTGGCTACAGGGAGCCAAAGCAGCCTGGGGAGTGAAGAAAGCAGTCTCTTTATGGGAGAAGACAGCCCATTACAGGGTGCATAAGGGCTGATTTTGACTTTGGTTGGTATAAAACTGTTTCTCATTCCAGGGTGGAGGAAAGACTGTACCAGTCTCTGATGACATCTAGCCTATTTCCTGTTGGCCTTAAGGAAAGATCATGGGCTCGTCACTACTTTCTGAAGAGGGGTCCAGGCCAAGTGTATTTCAAGGCTCTGAGTGCCTCAGTAAAGGCTAGTGTTCTAATAGGCTTTCTCTTGTCACCTCAAGAGTACCTCCCACTGGCTGCAGCTGAGTGCCTCTTCAGCTAATGCTGTAGAGGAGTCTTCAAGTGTGGTCACACTTTACTCTGAATTCTACTAGCTGTACTACTAATCAATCCTTTGAGTGTGTGCACATGTGCATGTGTGCATGTGAGAGTGTGTCTCTCTCTCTGTGTGTGTTTCATTTATCTGCAGTGTTAGTGATTGAATCTAGGTCCTTGTACATACTAGAAAAACACTTTGCCACTGAGCTACATCTCAAGTCCACTTCTTAGGTGTGTGTGTTTGTGTGTGTGATGTGCATGTGTAAGCCAGAAATCACATTGAATTTATTCCTCAATAGTTTAGTACCTTATATAATTAACATATACATATATATGTATGCATGTATATATATATATATATATATATATATATATATATATATATATATATATATATATATATATATTTGCCAGAAGTGATGATATATGCCTTTAATCTCAGTACTCCAGAGGCCTAGGGAGATGGCTGTATGTAAATTTGAGGCTAGCACCTTGTGTGTGGGGGGTGTGTATGTGTGTGTGAGTGTATGTTTGTGTGAGTATATGTGTGTTTGTGCGAATATTTGTGTATGTGTGTTTTTGTGAGTATGTGTGTTTTTGTGAGTATGTGTGTGTATGTGTGTGTGAGTATGTGTGAGTATGTGTGTGTGAGTGTATGTGTATGAGTATATGTGTTTATGTGAATATGTGTGTGTGAATGTATATGTGTGTATGTATGTGTGTGTGAGAGTATGTGTGTGTATGAGTGTATGTGTGTTTTTGTGAGTATATATGTGTGAGTATACATGTGTGTATGAGTGTGTGTGTGTGAGAGTGTGTGTGTCTGTGTGTATGTGTGTATTGTGGGGGGCATGTTGCTAGCATGCAAGTCATAGCAGAACAGTTTTGTTGAGTTGTTCTTTCCTTTCACCTTTGGGTGATCTCTGATGATTGAATGCAGATCACCAGGATTTCCCAGCGGATGTCTTACTTTACCTGCTGAGTGGTCCTTCTATCTTACATTTTTAGGTAGGGTCTCTCACTAAACATGAGACTCACTGATTTGGCTAGACTAGCTGGCCAATGAGCTCCAAAGATCTGCCTCCAAAGATTAGAACTGGGCTTGCAGACCTACATAACCATGAAAGACTTTTTTGTGGGGAAGGGGATGCAGATTGAAGCTCAGGTTTTCATTTCATGCTTGACAGAAGGCCACTTTATGAATTGAGACATCTCTCAGTCCCCATGTGTCTTAGCTTTTAAAGAAATAACAAGTACTGATAAAATAGAAGCTTGTACCTTTCCTATAAATGCCATGGCATTTGCACTCCCAGCCTTTGCTGCCTTTAAAAAGTAGTATAATGCTTTCTGGAGAGAAAAGGAACAGTATTATTGCCAGTCACAAATACATTCTACAAAATGGCTTTTTGAACCATATTTTATTCATTCAATATACACTCAAAAATATCTATGAAATGACCACTTTAAGACACTCCTCCAAGTGTTATTTCAACTATAAACATGTAGAACAAAAGAATGTGTGTGTGTATTCTGAAATGGCAAATATGATTTATATCTCTCTTATATAGATATATATGATTTAGAATATAAAGATGTTCTTCTTCCCACATTTGGAAAAGCTGGATAGGCATGTGGCTTCATGGTGAAAGATGAATCTGAGCTACAGATTTAAATAGTCCAGTATTTGGAAAAGTAGGCTTCTATGTACTTATTTTGAGACAGCTTGTACTACACTTGGCAGAATCCTAATGTTTATAAGGCAGAATAAGGCCAGACACACCCAGCTGCTTGCTGAGACCATGTCTTTGTGTAGAGATTAGCTTTGAGACAATTTCTTCTGAATCAAAATGAAGGAAATTAACAAAATCTCCAATTTCTCTAAGATTAAACATTCTAGAATAATCTTATCTCTTACTGCTACATTCTGTAGGCATTCTCATTTTGAATTTCTAGAAAATTCCTGAGAAATAAAAGTGACCAACCCCGAGAATGAGACCTAAAATCATCTCTATATTGTCACATTTTTGAACACAATGAGTCTGTGTTTTACAAGGTCTTGTGCAAAGATTTGCTCCTTCCGAAAGAGAAGAAATGTTTAAAAAAGAAACATGGATAATCTTTTTATATGGCAATGGGCTCTAAAAATGTTGCCATTTTATTTCAGATATACTTCCACATTTCTAAGTCTTCCTTATGTATGTAAGTCCAGATGTATCTTTGCTGGACTTCATTACATCATTTCTTTTAGTCCTCATTTATCCTTTAGAAAACTTGACCGACATCTACTACATGCCTATGGGTATATTGGGTATTATAGGTAATTCATAAATGAATAAAATCATGGTTCCTTAGATTTCATATTGCTAGAAGGTGCCATGCAGGCCACCATGTAAAAAAGACATCAATGATGATCTATTGTTGGTCCTGAAAATTAAAATACTGACCTGACAAGTAAGATTTTTTTCCCATTGGTGAAATAGTGGCATGACTGTTGGGTGTAACCAACACCTTTCTGATTGAATCAGCTCTTCAGCAGAAAATTTATGGCTGATACTGTTAACTGGACCAAAAGCCCAAGCTAGAGTGGTCATAGGCCCTAAGAGAGACCTATTACTCTTATTTTGCTAAATGCCTATATTATCAAACTGTCTTCCAAATATTTATGTTTATATACCTATAGATTAGTGATGCTGTCAACCTTGGCCAGAGAAACTTCTTTTTGTAGTGAGTAACAGTTAATATAGAGACTCATGGTTGTCAAAGATGTATAAATAAGTTATTGTTGAATGCTTAATCCTAAATGAAACATCTGTTTTATTCCCTATCCCCACTCCCTACCCACACTAGTTCAAGGAACACCATGGAAAAGGAGATGGAAAGAATGTATGAGCCTTAAGAATGGGAAGAAATGCTGTGAAATTCTGTCTTCTGGTCATGACATGGCTGTTTCATTTATGGATTCACAGCAGCTATGGCTACCTACACAAGAACTGTAAAAGGTCAAGCCAGTTAACAGTACAGTCAACATTACAATGCAGGACTTTATATAGCCCTATTCCTAGTCTAAGAGCTATTTATTGGCAGTTGAAAGTGCTGAGGAATATAGAGTCAAGTTTCTTTGAGGGCTTGGTTATGAAAGCTTGCTCCTCCAAGCTCTTTGGTCTGTGAAAGCTTAGCTTCCTGGAAGAGGTATTGTCAGGAACCACCTTTACCATTCAAACTCTGCTATTAAACACCGTTTAAGTGTTTGGCAGCAGGGCTTCTTAAAAGAGCCTCTTGATTTTTGCTGCTAAGGTTGAGTCAGAAAACCTCTCTTAAATGAACCATGCCTTTTTAAGACTCTTAATCTCATTGTCGTGAATTCATGCTTCATGTTGGGCTGCATTTGTCAGAAGTTTCTGTGTCCTACTCAGCCAGCCCTGCAGCCCAAATAAACACATAGAGGCTTATATTAAGTACAAGCTGTTTGGCCTATAGCTCAGGGTTATTACTTGTTAACACTTACTCTTAAACTAACTCATGATTCTATTTATGTTTAGCCATGTGGTTTGGTACCTTTTTGCTCAGTGTAGCATTCTGATTCTGCTTCCTTTGCATCTCTCTGTTGTCTGCTCTGCTTTTTCACTTCCCAGAATTCTCCTTGTCTGATTGACCCACCTCTACCTCCTGTCTAGCTACTTGACCAATCAGCATTTTATTAAACCAGTATTTATGGTGACTAATATTGGCAGTGTGCAGGAGCACCATCCCACAGCAATCATTGTTTCAGTGTGGCCAGAATATAATACCCCAAATATAGGACTTGCAAAGGTAAATGGAGGCTTTGGCTTTGACTACTAACTTTTGTTAGAAAATAAATATTACTAGAGATTTACAGTAATTAAGAAATCTTGAAACTATATTAATCTCTGAACTAATATAAGTGATAGAAGGAAATTAAAACTATGTATGATTTGCTAATTTAAAAAAAAAACACTGGTTTTACAAAAGGGCTTTTTGTATGGATGCTTTTCCTATCCAAATACTAACCATGCCTGTCCCTGCTTGAGACATGGTGATATTGGATACATTCAGGTTGGTATTGTCATAGACTGTGTGGTAGGGCATAAGGGTGTCATTTGTGTAAGTCACATTACATCTAGGGTTGATATCCTCATTTAGAAATTCTCCTCCTCTGTGTTTTCCAGGTACCCTTGTCTATCCCTGTAATGTCATTTGTCTACCTACATAAGACTTATGCTTATCTCCTTCAATGGTGGATCCTCTGTACTTTGTGTAGTGTCTTCCACATATTAATCATGCATAAACTATTTTTAAATGAATAAATGAAAATTTATGAATCTTTAAAGCAAGGGACTTGGACTTTGATCTTTACAGGATATCTTGGGCTAAGTATTATGGTCCTAAAAATCATTCCAAAGTCCAGTTTAATAATCTGGCTCTCAGTTTGCAGTAGAATGTTCTGAGAAAAAAGTTCCATTCTGGGAAAAAGATAATTTGGACTTTTAAGGGGAAATAATCTACTCAGAAGTAAATAAATATCTGAGAGTTTCCAACCCTTGAGCAATGTGATTCCATAAAGTTCATGAGACTTGGCAGCTTGTCACACAGCACTTAGTAATATAGCTTATTCTACTCCAGAGTCATGGCTTACTCTCCTCTAGTGTTGTGATTTTTTTACTTCAGTACCTTTGCCTACTTGGAACTTCAGTTCTTTTTAATTTAAAAGTTGTTTTAAAAAAACTTTTTTATTTTATTTGCCTTGGTGTTTGCCTGGAACTAGGAACTAGAAGTACAGACAATTGTAAGCTGCCATGTGGGTGCTGGGAATTGAACCCCTGTCCTCTGGAAGAGCAGTTAGTGCTCTTAACCACTGAACCATCTCTCCAGCACCTTAATTTAAAAGTTTTGATGTGATTGTTTTTTTTTTTTTTGGCAGGGTTTGTCTCATTTTGTAGACTAAGTTGGACTTAAACTCAAAGATCTACCTGCCTCTGCCTCCCCTAGTGTCGGACTTAAGGTGTGTGCCACCACACCTACCTGTAAAAATGTACTTAACATCATATGAAACTGCCATGCAAGATACTTTAGTGGATATACATGTGTAAAACCAAGTTATTGCTCTCAAGAATTTTGATAGTTTGGTGGTATAGTTCAGTTTGTAGGATGCTTTTGCTTGCCTGGCTTGCAAAAAACCTTGATCTCTAGTACTGCATAAACTGGATGAGGCGGTGCATGTCCCAAGGAATTCCTGCACTTGGGAGGTAGAGTCAAAAGAATCAGAAGATTAATATCATTCTCAGTTACATGTTGATTTTGAGGACAGCCTTGGCTATATGAGATCATGACAACAACAAACATACAAAACAGAACAATTATCCATCCAACCACCCATGTATCCTTTAAATATTCATTGAGCCAACAATGGAGGAGTGTTCCCCTTGCTCCACAACCTCTCCAGCATAGGCTGTTATCTGTGTCTTTCATCTTAGCCAATCTGACAGGTATAAGGTGGTATCTCAAAGTTGTTTTGATTTGCATTTCTCTGATGGCTAAAGATATTGAACACTTTTTCAGGTGCCTTTCAGCCATTTGTAATTCTTCTGCTGAGAATTCCCTTTTTAGATCTGAATCCCATTTTTTGGTTGGGTTATTCAAGGTTTTGGGCTCTAAATTCTTGAGTTCTTTATATATTTTAGAGATCAGTCCTCTATCACTTGTAGGGTTGGTAAAAATCTTTTCCCAATCTGTAGGCTGTCGTTTTGTCCTATTGACAGTGTCCTTGGCTTTACAGAAGCGTCTCAGTTTCAGGAGGTCCCACTTATTGATTGTTGATTTTAGTGTCTGTGCCACTGGTGTTATATTTAGGAAGTGGTCACCTATGGCAATTCTTAGAAGCGTATTTCCCACTTTCTTTTCTATCAAGTTTAAAGTGGTTGGGTTTATGTTGAGGTCTTTGATCCACTTGGATTTGAGTTTTGTGCAGGGTGACAGGCTTGGATCTATTTGCATTTTTGTACACACTACCATCCAGCTATGCCAACACCATTTGTTAAATATACTATCTTTATTCCATTGAATATTTTGGGCCTCTTTGTCAAAGATCAGGTGTTCATAGGTTTTTGGGTTAATGTCTGGATCCTCAATTCTATTCCATTGATCCACAAGTCTGTTTTTATGCCAATACCAGGCTGTTTTTTATTACTGTAGCTCTATAGTATAACTTGAAGTCAGGGATGTTGATAACTCCTGAGGTTCTTTTGTTGAGCAAAATTGTTCTGGCAATCCTGGCTTTCCTGTTATTCCAGATGAAATTGAGTATTGTTCTTTCAAGGTCCAAAAAATATTGTGTTGGGATTTTGATGAGCAGTGCATTGAATCTGTAGATTGCTTTTGGTAGAATTGCCATTTTTACTATGTTGATTCTAGGAACATAGGAGAGCTTTCAATTTTCTGATATCCTCTTCAGTTTCTTCAGTGATTTAAAATTTTTGTCAAATAGATCTGTTACTTCTTTGGTTATAGTTACTCCAAGGTATTTAATACTATTTGCAGCTATTATGAAGGGTAATGTTTCCCTTATTGCTTTTTCAGCTCATCTATCTTTAGTGTATAGAGGGGCTACTGATTTCTTTGAGTTAATCTTGTATCCTGCTACATTGCTGAAGGTGTTTATCAGCTGTAGCAGTTCCTTGGAAGAATTTTGTGGGCCACTTATGTATACAATCATATCATCTGCAACTAGAGATAGTTTCACTTCTTTTCCAATTTGTATCCCCTTAATCTCGTTTCGTTCTCTTATTGTTTTAGCTAAAACTTCGAGAACTATATTGAATAGATAAGGAAAGAGAGGACATCCTTGTCTAGTTCCTGATTTTAGTGGGATTGCTTTCAGTTTTTCTCCATTAAGTTTGATGCTGGCTGTCGGCTTCTTGTAAATTGCCTGTATTATATTTAGGTATTCTCCCTGTATTCCTGATCTCTCCAGGGCTTTTATCATAAAGGAGTGTTGGATTTTGTCAAAGGCTTTTTCAGCATCTAAGGATATGATCATGTGGTTTTGGTGGGAGTGTAAGCTTGTTCAACCACTCTGGAATGCAGTATGGTGATTTCTCAGAAAATTGAGAATCAATCTTCCCAAGGACACAGCAATACCACTTCTGGATGTATACCCTAAAGACGCACAGTTGCACTCCAATGGCATTAGCTCAACTATGTTCATAGCAGCATTATTTGTAATAGCAAGAACCTGGAAACAACCTAGATGTTCCTCAACTGAAGAATGAATTAACAAACTACATTTGTTAATCTACACAATGGAGTACTACTCAGCAGTAAGAAAAAATGATATCCTAAAATTTGCAGGCAAATGGATGGATTTGGAGAATATCCTCCTGAGTGAGGTATCACAAACCCAGAAAGATAAGCAGAACATGTACTTACTGATTGATGGCCTCTAAACAAACAAACAAACAAAAAGCAAAGCATGCCCAAGTTGCAAACCACAACCTGAACAGTTTGGGATCAGAAACACCTTGAACTGACTCGTTGGATCCCACTCCCCCTAGAAGAATATCTGACTCAGTCTTGATGTTGCGGAGAGAAAACTGGATTTGCCAGGAGTGGAGGCTGAACTAAGCAATACTGGGACCTTGGGACCTCCTGCCCATGGGGGTAATGGTAAGATGTAGAGAAGAGAAAATGACCTGGTGTGGTGGGAGGGGGAAGGGACCTTGAATTAGGATATACAAGGATAGAAAATGTGACTTCTTTATTCATAATAATAATTAAAAATATTCATTGAGTAGAGTCAAAGATTTAACTCAGTTGGTAGAGTTCCTGCTTTGTATGCACATGTCCTTGGGTTCAACACCCAGTACCACATAAACTGGTCATGATATATATGCCTGTAATCCCAATACTCAGGAGGTGGACTTAAGAGGATCAGAAGTTCAAAGTCATCTTTACATATAGAGTAAGCTTGAGACTTTGCCTTGAAGAAAATTATTGAGCATTTATCAATTGCTCATTCTGCAATGTACCTTTTAATCAGGATAGATCTTACTGCCAATGTCAGATTATAGTTTAAAATTATATTGACAGCTACTTTCTTTCACAGTAGAATAATGACTTGTTTCACAGTTATTATGAAAAATACCATGTCTCAAGCATTGTGTTAGGTAAAGTTTCATTATTTAAACTCTCTCCTCTTGTAAATGTGGTTTTTTTTTATTGGCACTAAGAAAAGTCCTAATTTAATCAATTTGTAACATTTTCTCTATAGTGGAATGTAAAGGAAATTCATTATTCTGAAAACATTTATGAACACTTCTCTTATCCTAGGCTCTGTACATCATCCGGGGAAGGGACATTAACTCTTTCTCTATATTGGGTAGCAGAGAAGATAGTGCAGTTGCTCTTAGGCTTAATATTATTCCCCTGTCAGCTTTAATTTAATTATGCTGCATTCCCTTTATTAATATGCATCCAAGCACCAAGCTTTCCTAATCCAATTCATTCCGAGCTTTTATATTTTTAAGAATGCAAATGAAATTAAAATGTGTGTATAGAAAAATTCAAGATAATGTAATCAAGGATTGCACATACACGATTTTTAATAATTACAAATTTGGTCATAGAGGGAACAAATAGTTCCCTATGATAAATTTTGAGAGAAATTAATTCAATCAAATAGGGAGCAGTGATGGGCAAAGACAGCATGGTTATCACTGGGCATTTTGATATTTGATTTGTCGATCAGCAAACTGGAGCATCACATTTAAAATGAACCTTGTAGTAATAATTTTTTCAGCGGACTGAAACATCAGGCTGGCTGAAGTGGTGGTTATCATGCTGAGAGGCATCATCCAATGTGTAGGTTACTAGCATCCATTAATTCAGTCTGTATTTATTGAGTGCACTATTCTGAGTAGACGGCAAAGTAGTGAGCAAGAGAAACAAGCGCACAGATTCCATTGTGGGCCACAGATAGCAATAAAGACCAATAAAACGAAAGGATTTATATGTGCTATGTGGAAAATAAATGGTGTGGGAGTATAAGTAGTGCAACACTGGAGTTGTCAAGAAAACTCTTTCCAAGGAGGTGTGAGATTCTAAGGATAAGAAGCCAAATATTGGAGAAGTGGCTGTAGCAGCCTCTCAAAGTCTTTTTATTTTTTAATCAGCCCCTCTTCCTTGTGGCTAGATGACTGAGCATATGCCAACAGGTTTAAGATCTGAGCATTTTGGAGGAACTTCCCCCTATATTCAGTTTCATTATACTGAGGAGTAGAATGAACCAGCCTGATCCTGTCCCAAAGAATGCTTGATTACTGGAAAGGTTCTTAACATCATGACCTCTGGATAAGCAAAACGAGCCCAAGCCCACTATTAGAAAGTCAGAGATGGGGGAACCTGAGTGTGCATGCCTCTCTGTATTCTTGCTCTAAAAATGAGAAAGCAAATCTCAGAGGCTATATTGTGGGAGTGGTGCAAAAATAAATGTTATTTACTAAAAATAACACAGGTTTCAATGCTAAAGGCCTGCATTCAATTTTGCTTATTTTTGAAGATTTCTATTTATATATGAGTATTTTGTCTTTATGTATGTCTGTGTAGCAGGCACAGAAGGAGGCCAGAAGAGAATGTCAGATCTTTTGGAACTGGAGTTATGGTCAGTTGTGAGCCAACATGTGGGTATTGGGAACTGAACCTGAGCCCTCTGTACTTGTAACTGTGGAGCCATTGTAGCAGCCCTCAGATTCTGCTTCTGAAACACCCTTCTTTCCAGCTCTGAGACGTGAAACAACTTGCTTTATCTCTACAGAGCATGGTTTTCATTTATAAAACACACTTTAAAAAGTTTCTACAGTAGTACTGCCCGAAAGCCTGAGTTGATTCCCCATGATACCTGGTTCCTGGCTGCTGCCACTATAGCCTTGGATCCTTCAGTGACGCTTAGGAGAGCAGGTGATTATAGTTCCCTTCAAGTGTTCATGTTGTATGTGGCTGACTGACAGTATGAGTGTGTGTGTATGTAGTGTGTACTATAAAAAGGCTGTTATTATACTTAAGCCAATCAAAGTTCCTGTTTATAACAAATGAGTAGATGTTCCCAGTTATGTACCCTATGACTAACATCTATTGTAGGGTCCAGACACTACAGCAACCTTATAAATGCAGAACTACCAGCTAACACAATGAGGTTTTAAAAGCCCTGGAAACCTTCGTTTCAGCTACCCCAGGATGCAGATGCTTATGCAAATTGCTACCTACCTTATGGAATTAACTCTGACATTTATCTAATGTTTACCATCTCTCATATAAAAGAGAAAATAACAGCACCAGAGACATTCATAAAATAACAATATCGAGTGAAATAAAAAGTACTAACAGATCTCCTTTTAATGTAGCTACCATATAAAGTGATTTCTGTCCCTTAGGCTGTTGAGTTTATGTTGAGATAGAGTTTGCATTCCTTTGAGAAAATGAGCACCTGGCTCCTAGAAAATAACAATAAGTGCAACATCACTTTTTAGAAAGAATCCCTTGTTTGTCCAGGTCTGTGGTACTTGAAACCACAATCAGAATCTAGGGCAGAACTTAGCCTGAGATGTGGCATTTTCCCTATGCAGGATAAGGTTATTTATTCTTTTTCCTCAACTGTGTATTTGGAGGGTTAATTAGGCCTCTAACTCACCACAATATGGTAAGATCAAGCACAGTGATTAAATGTTTCACGAAATTGTAGAGATGCTTAATTTAAGTTACAGTTAAGAGCAGCCTGATTCCTGACTTAGCCAAACTTGATGAATCCTCAGGCAATTTAGCAGAAATTTCCCATGAGGCCTTTCTGCAACTGGCCTTTGGGGAAGAAAAAAGTTCAAGGCCAGCAAGTAGGGGCATTCTCCATGCTCAAATCCAGCCTGGCTGAATGTATGGAGTAGAAAATGTTCAGGGTCTACACAGGCTTGAGCATTCTTTGCCCTGGGTGGTCCTCAGAAGTTGCTTTGTGCCTGAAGGCGGGTCAGGAAAATGTACCTGCTGGTGAAAGTGAACTCTGCTTTCTCTCAGAAGCTAGCATGTAGATCTGACCAAAGCCACACTGTGAGCTTCCCCCTCTTCTGTTTTTCACTGGGCCTCAGTTTCTCTTACCACTACCATTCTCCCCTATAGGACATAAGTTTGAGATCAACTTACATAGTAATCCTGATCTAGACCTTTTCTCCCAATTAGATGTAATTGTCCAAGAGAAACCTAGAAATGATGATTTTTTGAAATGGTTTTAGCAGCAATATTAATTTAAATAAAATAGTAATTATTTGTTGATTTTACTGTAATGCATCACTTCCATTTGATGTTATTGGCATGCTTTGAAAGAGGTGGGGAACACTTTAGTTATGTCTTTTATCACATGATTAGTTGCTACGAGACATATGGCTTTCTAGTGGCAGAAGCCACTGGCTGGTTATGACTAGGTTCATGTATGGAGGGGGCATAGTCTATATCCTACTGAGATCACATAGGTGCTCTCCTATTCCCAGTCCAGATCCTTAGGGGTCCATTTACATTAATGCCAACACTGGAGGTACCATTTTCTTATAGCTAAAACCTAGGTCTTTAAAAAGTGAGATTTCCAGGAAGAAATACAAAACTCACCATCACAATCATCACCCATCATTGCCATCCACCACCACCCACTACTATCCACCACCATCTTCTTGCTATCACTATGGCAACTACTTCTTGACTAAGCCCCTCAACTGCTGGTAGCAAGGGGACAAAACAGAAGTGGAGCAGGGAGGAGAAGGTATGTTTCCCCTTTATGTTGTTAATCCCTCTGGCCCTCAGAAGGGGCCAGCTCTCTGGTAATTGGCATGTTCTAAGAACGTGGTCTTTTCTGTGTGCATTACTTGTATCTGAACATCTCCTCTTTCTGCCAAGAACTTATAGTACTGGTATATGTCCCAATCCAAAATCTCACTGTTGGAGCTCAGATTTTCAGGCCTCTCAGTTAGTCTCACTTTTTCCACGGGAATACCTTCACTTTTTTCCAATTTGTCAGCAACTGTGAAAAGAAACAAACCAGAAAAAAAAATCAGCAACAAAAAACACTGGGCTTGTAAGAAGTAACTTAACCTGGAGAAACATGGCTAGATCCCTTCTGCTTAAATTGTGCAGGACTCTGGACTACTGACAGGAAAGAGCCATAGGAAATAGGGACCTGCTGGGTTTCGTTTGTTTGGATATGAGAAACAGTGGGTAAAGCCTGTACTTGCTTTTGAAACTTATATAAATATTATCAGCATAGATTCTTGTGATGATATGGGCAAGGGACCTTGAGCAGAGGTTTTTCAAAGGACACCCATTGATCTCTCTGTGCTGATTTTCTCTGGGATGGGCATTGCAATGTAAGAATAAGGGCTATTTAGTTATTCCCTATAGATAGTGTGAGAATAAATGCAAAGATACATACGCTTGAATATTCCTAACAAAGTGTACAATTTGAAATATATACATAGCAACTCCATTGTTATTAGGCACCTAGGATGATCTTGTCATAAATAGCCTCTAAAATCCAACAGTATTTTTGTCAAGCCCTGTTCATCCACAGAAATCTAAGATATTTAGATGTTATTATGAATACAGAAGTTAACCTAATGGCCTCAATCTGCATTTAGGAAAACTTTTATTTAGAACCACATGTAATCCCTCTGAGTGAAGTTGCAAGACAGAATGTGACATAAAACTCTAAAGAGCCTCTAGGAACACAGACTACCTCATGATCTACTTCTGTCAACAAAAATTGGCTGGTAGAACAATGACTGAACTGTGGAGTAATCCCTCCTGTGTGTGTCTTCTATTTGTTTCATTAGAATTTTTTTCACTTATTTGTTGAGGCAGGGTCTCTTTATATAGCTCTAGCTAGCCTCAAACTTAAAGGGACTGTTCTCCGTTTCTGTGTCCCAAATACAGAGTTTACAGGCAGTGATGGTTTGAAAGAAAATGGCCCCTGTAGGGAGTGGCACTATTAGGAGGTGTAGCCTTGTTGGAGAAAGTGTCTCACTGTGGGGGTAGGCTTTGAGGTCTCCTATGTTCAAGCTATATCCAGTGTGGACACAGAAACTCCTTCTGTTGCCTACTTGTGTATCAAGATATAAAACTCTCAGCTCCTTCTTCAGCACCATGTCTGCCTGCATGCTGCTCACCAAAATGATAATGGACTACACCTCTAAACTGTAAGCCAGCCCCAATTTAATGTTTCCTGTATAATACTTGAGGTGGTCATGGTGTCTCTTCCCAGCAACAGAAACACAAGACATAGGCTCATACCACCATGCCCCCACATTAGGAACTTTTAACAAACCATCCAACATAGAAGGTAGACTTAGGGGAGTTCACTTACTATTTAGCCATTCAAGAAACAGATATTATTGTATCACCACAATATCTTATACCACTAGCAAGGCATAGTGGTACAGAACTTCAATCTTAGCTCTCAGGAGACAGAGGCAGGTGGATCTTTTTTAATTGGAGGCCAGCCTCGTCCTACATAGGGAATTCCAAGCCAGTCAAGGCTCTTTCTCTCTCTCATATATATATGAGAGAGAGATATAACCCTAACCCTAACCCTATATATATATGATATATAGGAGCTGCCATCCCCCATCTGCATCAGCCACAGGGAATACATATCATAACCAACCAACAAACCAGTAAACTGCCCCCCAAGACTTATGAGAATTACTCACTATAATCTGCCACTTTCTTGTAATGATTCAGGGCAACTTCACAGTTTTGCAGAACATTGATTCCTGACAAATATCTGTACCCCTAAAACACAATCATATATATGTGTTAATTTTCGGATAATGCTATAGTCATATCTATTTTGGTCTAAGAATGTTTACAAACCAGAATCATTTGGGACATCATGCTTCCTCCAGCACTTCCAAAGGTATAATATATCAGTGCCTAAGATACAAGAAATACAATTATATTGGTTTTCTAAATTTGGAATTCAAGCCAAATGACTGTTTCGCCATTTCTGCCCCAGCAATGAACCAGAAAACCATTCCAAAATATGCCTCAGATTTCAATCTGTTCTGTTAATATGGTTTCCATTTATTAGGGGTTACCAGGGTGTAGAGTCTGTGATAAAGGCATGGCATATGGTATTTCATTTTATCATCTCAAAATCCTATGAAGTAGATAGTATTTACCTTCAGTAAAGAACCTGATATATGAGACTTTAAGAAGTTTGTGGCAGATTGCTAAATTTCTCTATTGAGAGGGTACTTACCACAGCAGAATGAGTCTCTTTAAGAATAAATTCTATCCAATATTCCTTTTAAATAAATATTGCTCCAGAAAAAAAATAGAGTTGACTTTACCTTGGCTTGATCATATTCCATTCCTATTCCATAAGAAGATAAAAATCCTAATGCCTAAAGGAAAACATAAAACCAAGTCAGTCAACTTGTTTTATCATTTTCATCTATATATCTATTTTTTTAGATTTATTTATTTTATTTTATGTATATGAGTGCTTTGCCTGTATGTCTCTGTGGTAGAATGTTCTCTGTATGCTGTAAATAAAGTAAATGGTTTGGCCTATCTGGAGCGCTGTAGAAGTGGGTGGAGGATCAGAGGACAGGCAAGTAGAAGGAGGGTGGAGTTAGTCTCCATCTGACCCCTGAAGAAGAAACATGTAACGAATACAGGTGAGCTGCGGGCTGGGACATGTGGCAGGTAGATTAATAGAAATGGGTTGAATTAAGATGAAGGAGCTAGCTAGTAATGTGCTTGAGTCATAGGCCAAACAGTATGAAGTTAATATAATTGATTCATTTCTTTGTGGGACAAAAGCCACCGTGGGCCAGGTCTGAAACCTCGGGCCCAAACGGGCCCGGGAAAACCTTCTACAACATGTTTCTATGTGCATCAAGTGTACCTGGTGACCTTAGAGGTCAAAAGGGCGTTGGACTCTATGGCTGTGAGCCATTCTGTGGGTTCTGGGAATCGAATCCCGGTTCACTACAAGAGCAGCAAGTGCTCTTAACCACTGAGCCATCCCTCCAACCCCATAATTTTTTGTCTATAGTGAGAATGTATATCTTACATATGTCTTTCATATTAATTTATACTGTTAATTTATTTATGATACCATAAAAAGTGTTTTTATTTTGGGTTGATTACATAGTCTATGTGAATCTTTGATAATTCTTGTTGTGCTTTAGAATAAGGCATATACATAAAATACTAAAGTCTGGCATGGTGGTGCATATCTGTAAGGCCAAGAAGCAAAGGCAGGAGGATTATGGCAGCTAGGCTATCCTGGGCTACCAAGGGAAAAAAAAAAAGACAAAACAAAAGCAAGCAAACTAAAAACTAGTATAAACTTGTAGTTGATATGTTTTCCTTTGTTGTAAATAAAATTTTTCTTTGATATGTTAAAGCTTTAAGCTTTCTATCCTTCTTGCTTTCTGTGATATGGGGACTGAGCCCAGAGCCTAACATTTACATGGCAATGCTCTACTACTAAGCTAATTCCCCCACCCCTAATTTGAGTATTTTTATTTATGTTTTAAAAATAAAATGGGATTGACATAATAAAATATTTAAATAAAAATATATTGAATAAAGAGTAAAAGCCTGATCA
This sequence comes from Sigmodon hispidus, assembly GCA_004025045.1. NCBI lineage: Eukaryota > Metazoa > Chordata > Mammalia > Rodentia > Cricetidae > Sigmodon > Sigmodon hispidus. The sequence goes on along the minus strand of PVIH01017471.1, from coordinate 17,807 downwards.
CAGAGAAAGAGGAAGTATTGGACCCCCCCTCCACCGTCTGCATCTGACACATTGGCACGCCATCCAAAAGCATTTATAAAAACCACAGAAACAAGTTAAATCAGTACATCAGTGTGACACACCAATCAGAAAATGGGAATCAAAGCCCACATAGGCAGCTCCCAGATGGTTTGACCTATGATTTTCCTCTTTTGTGATGGTGTGAAAGCAATATACACTCTGTAGAAACTGTGTTTCAAATCTGGATTTTGTTATGCGCTTGTGGCATGGGATACTATACTCCTAGGATGCTGGGCTATTAGTAGCAGTTAAGCTTTCTTGGTCAGATGGGTTCGCAAGGGTGAACCACTTTGTGAAGTATGTGTTGGTAAAATATAGTTTGGAAGGTGACGAAGAATAAGTGCATTTCAACTTGTGATATTTTAAATTTTTTATTGGCTTTTTCAGATTCATTTTTTCCAGCAGCTGTCTGGGAAGCTTTCTCGATTCTTATTGGGCCGGTAGTCTGCAGACCCACCTTCTCTTGCCCATCCCTTCATCTGCTGCTATCATCAATCACCTCCATGTGCCATTACCAAGCTCATATTTATATTTCACAGAGTTTATAAGAATATTGTCAAATGTCAAGCATGTTTACAAAGGTCCAAAACTTCAATCACCTCAGAAAAATGAGTAATTGTATTATACTTTCAAGAATAAGGAACCCTCTTACTTTTTATTTGTGTGCTTGCATCTCCCTCCCTCCCTCCCTCCCTCTCCCCCCGCTCTGTCTCTCTCTCTGTGTGTGTGTGTGTGTGTGTGTGTGTGTGTGTGTGTATAGACTAGAGTACAATCTCAAGAGTTCCTCAGGTACCGTCTACTTAATGTTTTTCTTTGAGCCATCTCTCCAGACCCTGAAAGCTTTCTTTTAAAGCAGGTGCACCTTTCACACTCATTCCGAGTGGAAGACACGGCAACTCCTCCACTTTAAAATGCTTAAACCAGCTCTTTTTAAGGATGCCACTAGCCAATTTTAAATTAAAAAAATTTCTTCCAACTCCTGGCAATTCTTGATTCTGCTCAGTTTAGAATCTGGTTCAATTATGCAGAAACTTTGACAGTAAACAAACATTGTGACCTTTAATGGGAACGTATCATTCGGGATTAAGTTTGAAGACTATGGAAAGAACATCGTTTTTTGGGCAGAGCTCAGCAAACATGTTGGTCTGATCCCTCAGGAAAACTGTGTAAACTGGTGAAGTAGTGGAGTAAGGTGGCATTAAGTTTCTACTGTGACGGGGAAGGGACATTTCTCTATATAAAGCTCAATAAAAATGAAAGGACTGGGCCATGATGATACCACCCTTGCATAATCAAACCAGGGTTATAACAGAGTTATAACAATGAACGAAGGGCTCTACATTCAGCTCATTTTTATTTTTATGCTGCTTATAGCATCCAAGACAATAGAAGTTGAAAGGTGTTCAGAGCTGTCATTTAGTGGAATGCACTGTCCCGTCCTTTGTGCTTGGGCATCACCACCTAACAACTTCATAACCATCAGCTTTTAGTGATTTCTGTCTTGTCTTTTCTTGAGATGAGATAAGATAAAACTAGGTGGATTGTTACCTGATTAAATGTTAACGCAGGAAAGGAACATAGTGTGAGCTGAGAGAAGAGTGGGGCCGCCTGTGACATGTTAGCTGCTTTGAAGGTCAAGTTCTGCACTTGGGCTGCTTAAGATTGGATTCTCAATCCTACCTGTTTGCTTATGGCACCTATGGGATTTACTGTGAAGGCTTTAGCATAATGAATGTTTTTCTGTATTTTAAAGTAAATTACTCAGGGTCTGTAGCAACAATTTAAAAATCAAATATTTGTTTCCTTTTTCTAAGAAATTATTAAAGAAGGAGAGAGATTAAGCAATTTCCCTCTAATTACCATACAAAGTTGGAAAGCATTTTGAGCATTACTTTTGGCTCAAATCATATGTGAAAGCAAAGTGTGAATCAGTTCTAATGAGTAACTCAGATACTCTTAATACAAGGCCATTAACATCAAAAACACCCAACAGAAGCCTCAAATCATCAAAGTGATTATTGGATTGATACTAGAGATGATGTTTTCAGCCATTGCCTGGTGCTAATGACTGTAGTCCTTCCAGGAAGCACTTCAGCACTTCAAATTGGAAATAAATGAAGAATATGTGGAGACTTTGCCTTTTAGATATAATTATTTTTAAGTCACAGAACACAGTAAAGTATCGCTCACATTTTTCCCATCATATTTTATATGATAGAAGGAATTTTCATATACTCTGTGGTAAAACTTTTTTGAATTGTATAGGCAAAGGAGTATATACATTTAAGTCCAATAACTTAAAAAAATTACATTTATATGTGAGTGTGTGTGTGTGTGTGTGTGTGTGTGTGTGTGTGTGTGTGTGACAATAAACATGCTGCATTCAAAGGACAACTCCTGGGAGTCAGTCATGTCCTTTCACCCAAGGGTCAGGCTACAGACAGGCATCTTTCCCTGCTGAGCCACTTTCATGGAGACTACTCTACAGTTCTGTAAATCATCACAGCAGACTGTCTCTAGAGTCTTAATTTCTTTTGTTGCTCTTCAGTTTGTTTAGATTTTTAAAAGTTGGGTTTTTTAACTTGAGATCTCTGACACTCCTAGTTTCTCTATTGTTTTCTAGAATTTCTGATTGTTTTCCCTTTCCCTCAGACATCTCAAATATTTATTGTTCACTCTCTGTACACACACACACACATTAACATAGATATATATTATATATTCTCTATATATACACTATATATGCACAGTATATATAGTATCACATATATTAAAGAATATTATTATTTGGTCACATTTCCAGCTTCTTTAAGTGCATTTCTGTGTGATATTGTCCTCCCACTTTCCAGAAACATCTGACAATCCAGACAGTGTTCCTAGATTATTAGGATAACTCAAACAGCATGCCAACAAAGATGTTCCTGGCCAGTCTTATTAGATGCTGTTAACAGAATGGTCTGTGGCACAAAATCTCTTCAACTGGCTGATCTTTGTGAAATGAATGAATGAATGAATGAATGAATGAGTGAGTGAGTGAATGAGTGAGTAAATCAATTCCTAGAGAAGTTGCAAAAGTTAACAATAGTAGACAGCCTTAGTTCAGCATCAAGTCCTGCTGCAGTCCTGGAAACTTCTGGCTCATCTATATGCAAATGATTTGTTTCCTAGTCCATAGGGAGTCAGCCTGTAGATTGCAGGAGTCCAGCATGTCAGAGACAGGGAAGTGGGCTTTACTAGAAGACTTTTACCAAACAATATTATAACTTGCCACATCTCAACAGTGTGGTTGAAATTTGTATATCCAGCCAATGTCAACCTTTGTTGGTTAAGTTTGTTCACACAAACATTCTCTCTTCTGGTCTTCCTTGAGACCAAACACACACATAACTGGACAGATAACAACATTTTTACATATGAAGAAATTGAGGTTCAGAAAGGACACATTATCATAGGGTGAGGACAGTGTTGGAACCAACATATAAAGCAAGGCCTGGCTGACCTGAAAGACAGAGTTGTTGAGGTGACCGTTGTCATACAGCAGTATGCTTTAATGACCTTTAACATATGCTAAGAATTCTGGCAGCTTTGTGAAGTGTGCACATTATTATTACCAATTCTTTTAGGTTTGAGAAAACTGAGGTTTTGAGACATATCTTTGTTAGGGATATCAAAAGTGAATACAAGATGAAAAAGCAGAACCCAGAGCCACATATGATTGAACATGGTCTGGGAGTTTCTGCTTCGCAATCTCTCTGTGGCACCTTGCAGCCTGTAACTGCATTTTCTAGAGTTTCCCATTCTCTAAGAAGATGATCATGGCAATTCATGGCCAGTGGTTGTAGTATAGAGCTGTCTTTTCTGCTGCTAGGTTTACCCTAGAAAATTATTTTCTGATTAACTTTAAAGCCAATGGCAATCAATTTTATTAGTGTGTAGTCTGGTTTACTTTGCATTTACTTTGCATTTATTATGCATTGGAAATAAGCACAGGAATTAGGTGACATAAATGATGAGGGCATCCAAAGCTTTGTATTTTTGGTTAACTAAACTCAGATTTAACAATCTTGCATTTTATTAATGTTCACAGATCTGTCCACTGTGTTCTTTTATATATAATTGGAAGAATTTTGTGGTGTTAAACACAATATTCACTATCACAAATTAAGTTCATATAGGTCTTTAAATAATGACATTGGTCTGTATGCATTTATATAGAAAGATAGTCATAGTATTTAGTGAATATAGAGCTGACTAGGGAGCAGCAAATATTTGTAATCTTATTAAAAATACTCTATATAACAGTCTTATAGGTATAATAGTGGGGACAATAATTTTTATAGCTCCCCTCTGCCAATCACAATCCCCGCCCTCCCTTTCTCCCCGCTTTCTCCTCTTTCTCTTATAGTGTATGAGTATGATGTTTCAGGCATGAAATTGAACACCTCACATAACTCCATTAAGCCATTCATGACTAATTAATAATTCATTCAACTTTACATTGTTTTGGTCTCACTTTGCTAAATGATAGAGGTACACTATTGAACAAGTTGCAGTGTCCAATATTTTATAATTATCTTAACTTTATAGGTACAGATTTAGAGACAGTGCCCTGTTCATCATGGGTGTTTGGTTGAACTTCTTCTAGCTGAACTAAGCATATAGTTGCACAGGACACCCATGAACCTCACTTGCCCCCAGTCTTATTCTGGAAAGAATGGGGCAAATTAACCACAGTGTACCAGTGGGTAAGTGTCAAGCCTTTCTTAGCAGTGTATGCAAGGAAATGAGACCTATATTGGGAGGATATGAAAACCATCTTGATGTAAATGCTTTATCCCCCACATAGTGACTCCACAAGTACAGACACAGGATTCCCATGAAAAGTTTTACCATAGTCAGGTTCAATGGTTCATTATAGTGTATTCCCTTCCAAAGGCAGTTTGCCAGTCAAAGGCCATTTCTATCATAAGGCATGCTAAGTAAAGACACAGTTAAAATTTTATTCTTATCAGGTTACCTGGGAAACAGAATTAGAGTGTGAACCAAAGGTCAAATTCTCATGCAGAAGGGGAAAGGGTTTTTGTTCAGTAAGTGGCTTGCTTATTCACTAAGCAAGCATAATAGCGTATTCAAACTTAGTCCAATTCCACAATCTAGTTCCCATACTGCATTAGATAACACAAAAGGTTTCTAGAATACACCTTTTAGGTGACCTTGCTTTCATTATTATATGTTCTGAAGTCTCATATTTTTATTTTTTGATTAATGGTCATGAATTTTATATGTAAGTCAGACAGAACCTTCTCATAAACCACTATAGCAACATAAAAGCATGCCTTAGCTTTATATTAAGGAGCTGAAGCAAAATGATGTGTGCAGTTACACATATTTAGGATGGTGTAAAAAGAGCTGCACAGAGCAAGAAGACAAGTGAAAATACAAGGTAGTCCTCATGATAACTGAGGCAGGAGATTGACTCCTGAAGGTCTTTGTCTTTGTTCTCTTCCCACCTCCCATCCCACCTCTTTCTTGCTATGTAACCAAGAATGACCTTAAGCTCTGATCCTCCTGCTTCTACCTTCTCAGTGCTGGAGTTATAGATGCACCACTAAGCCCTGTTTTGTACAATGCCAGAGTTAAAACTCCAGGCTTTGTTTGTGCCCAGGAAAGCACACCACCAACTGAGCCACATCCCGAGCTCCAATTTTTCTGTCTTTTTTTTCAAATGAAATGATTATTTTATTCTTGGCACAAAGTAAAACACATTTATTGAAATAGAAAAAGAAATGGCTTATAAAAGGTTTGAAATTAAAAGTCAGGCAAACATTAAGAATAGATTTTGTTCTGAATTTCTTTGTAAATATGAACACGTTATATAAATACTTTAATGATGTTTGGATTCAGAGGTCTTGTGTCAAAATATACACATGGATAGATGGGAAGGTAGATTAGAGAGCAGCTCTGCTCTGTTTCTATGAATTAGACCAATGTATGCTGAGATCCTGCTATATTCCCACCAAGACACCATTTCAGTACACTCTGAGTGACCATAGGTCGGGTCCATGCAATAGGGTGGAGGGATTGTTTCTTTTTCCCTTTAATATGTATTGAAAGGGAAATTGAAGACGTAGGTATTAAAAAATACTGTCTTTCCAAACTCACGTTTTGGGCTTTGTATGATCCTTCTTTAGCCAATGACTCATATAACTGAATAGCTGCTGTTATATTTTGCATGCCAAAACTTCCAAATAGCAAAGCATCAGCCATTTTTTCCATAGCTTTCAAATTTCCCATGTCAGCTGCTCTGGCAAAGAGTATGTAGGCTCTGTTTTGAGAATGTAAAGTCAGGAAGTTGATTCACAAAAATAAAAATTTCTGCTCCCTCCTTCATATGACTTTTTAGCAGGTAAACTGTGGTTATTAGTAATAATGCAGCTTTGCTGAAATTCATTACCCCTCTACACCAATAATTCTTTCACTTCTATGTCAGTCAATGGTTTAAATTTTAAAGATGTCTGACAAATTATGAAGCTACTAAAACCAAAATATTTATATACTATATACCATATGTCAAGCCTATATATTAACTAAAGTGAAAAATTAAAGACATCCTAAAACAGTGAGCTCGTCCATGGTCTCTTCCATCATTAATAAGCATTTGTTTTATAAAATAGATTTCAAAAAGTATAAGAATTACCATAATTGAAATGTCACATCTAGAAAAATCTATATCACAAGAATGTTAATACAATTATATTCTAAAATAATTTTTAAAAGCAGAACTGTATTTTGAACATAGCAGGGTTAGACTATTTGGAAAAACAATCCAAACAAACTCCAATGGGTGGGGCTTGTAAGTGCTTAAGTTCAAGTTCTGGCTCCATCAATTGCTAGCTGAAAAGCTTTAGGCTAAATTCTGTCGCTTCTTCAGCCGTAACACTGGGATGTTTTTTGTACCTACTGAAGGCTGCTGTGAGGTGACCCTGTGGCATGCTTGGCATAGTGCCTTATTTAGCTAGCACTGTTAGGATGACCCCATTGATTAAAAGTTTATAGCATAATAATTGTTCTGTAATTAGGTGGTAAATGTGAAATTTTAGTGGTTAAAATAGAGACATTATAAGATTGCTTTATCCTGCATTTCCTATTGAAGTCATCTCCTCTGTATTGCACGTAATACCACAAGATATAACAAGGCCCAAACATATGTCAGAAACAAAGTATTTTGGGAGATTTGTTCTTACTTTTATAACATTTTTTTGGTAATACAAGACTGAAACATTATTTATGATCTTTGTTCAAATATAGGAACACACATACATACATACATAAATATACATATACACACACACACACACACACACACAGAGACAGACAGACAGACACACACACACAGGCTTTGGTTCCAATTTAAAACAACCAAGAGACTTAATTTATCAGTATCTATACTGGTGCTAAGGGAAGTTGCATGTTGGCTAGAGTAGAATAGGCTGAGGAAAAAGAACCCCAGGCAGAGAGACATTCACTTAGGCAGTGGAGTTCTGGCTGTCAAAAGAGAGGGTCCATACTCCAGTGGAACAAGCTGGATGCCAGAATGTCAAGAAATAAATCCATCATAGTCAAAGGAAGCTATGATTCTGGAAAGCAAAGAATTGGGGAAGAGGTCTCAAAGGTCAATGTGATAACTTAATCTTGATTTTCATCTAAGAGAGTGAGTGTTTTCTGAAAAGTTTAACCCATCCCACAGGCTAGGGTTCTGGACTGAATAAAAAGGGGAAAGCAAGCTGAATATCAGCATTAATCTTTTGTTTATTGACTGTGAACACAATGTGACCAATTGTCTCATAGTCTGCTGTGTGATTTACCTGCCATGATGTAACCTTAATCTGTGACACCAAATAAAGCCTTTTTAAGTTGTTTTGTCAGATATTTTGTCCTAGCAATGAAAAAAGTAACTAATACATAAAATGTATATGTGAGGCTATTGATGTGGTAAACCTGACTGTGTGGCTTATGGTCTGTAGGTGGAAGTTTCTGTCCCATCAGCAACTCCCAAATACCCAGCAGCTGCTTCCCAAATTACTACACAGAGGCTTATATTATAAATTCTCGGTCTGTAGCTCAGGCTTATTACTAGCTATCTCTTATACTTAAATTAAATCCGTAATTCTTATCTATGTTTAGCCATGGAGCTTGGTACTTTTTCTCAGGATGACATTCTCATCTGCTTCCTCTGCATTTAGCTGGTGATTCCTGACTCAAACAAACCTTCCTCTTCCCAGTATCCTTAGTTTGGTCACCCAACCTATTCTTCCTGCCTGGCTATTGGCCATTCAGTGTTTAATTAAACCAATTTGAGTGATAAATCTTTACAATATACAAGATGACTATTCTATAGCAATTGTCTTTTAGAACTTATTTGAGGGAAGAATGTGGAAGAATCGAGAAATATGTGCTTGAAAAGCCCTAGAATGCTATAAGCAGAGTTTATTGAGCCATTCTGGGAGGAGTGTGAAAGACCAGGATGCTGAGTGCACTCTCTTATATATATGAGAGCATTCACATTATATTTTGGCTTCATTTTGCCCATATTCTTAACTTAGGTGACACTGAATTAAAAAATAATTAACTATTTTATTTGGTTGATGGAATTTTATGTCAGGGTCACATTTAGGCTATGGTATGGCTACATCTCAGTTCTCTAATTTAAATGAACAATGAGAGAGAAAGCAGAAAATATAAAAAGCAAGGAACTTGATAGGGAAAGGATGAGAGTAAAAGAATTTTGAACAAAGACAGTTTTGACAAAGCATCTGAAAGTATTAATGAGATTAGTAATGTCAGAGAGAAATCTCACACTCTTCTTTGGGATAATAAAAAAGGTCCCCAAGGGCAGGTTGTCATTAACTAAGGGATCTAACTTGTGGAAGTAGAAACATTTGAAAAGGGAGAGCTTGGGCCAGATCAACAGGTAAGTGTTTAGCATTAAACCTGATGATCTGAGTTCAATCCATAAAGACTCTTATAGTATAAAAAAAGAAGTGACCACCACCCAAGTGCTATAACACATACAATAAATAAATAAAGGAATAAAACATTTTATTAATAAATGGAAGGAGAGAGCTGAACCAAGAATGTCACTGAAGACATTCCTTGCTAGAAAATAACTACATATGAAAGTGTTTCCCTTGGAGCAGCATAGAGAGGCCACTCTTGCTGTATTCAAGAGGACCAGCCTGTATCTCAAACCAGCAGCAAGAATTTGGTAGTGTTGTTCATGTAATACTGGTTTTGCAGGCATTAAAGATGAAGGAGTGAGTTACCATGGAGGCTTATGCTAAGGCTAGGGGTTAGAGGCTAGGCAATGTATTGCAGGGTCAGATTTCCACTTTTTTTTAAAGCTAAGATGTTAGGGTATGAAGATGGACAGGTAAAGCCCATGTTGTAGTGAAGACCTGATGTGGGATGTCTTTCTGTATGCTGTGAATATGCTTTATTATCATTTGTTAATAAAGAAGCTGCTTTGGCCTATGGCAAGGCAGCTTAGAGGCAGGTGAAAAATCTGAGATATAGAAGAAGGAAGGCAGAGTCAAAGAGAAGTTGCAAGCTGTTGCCAAGAAAGCAAGATGTAATGAAACACAGTTAGAGCCACAGAATATGTGACAATACCATAAATTAACCAAAATGTGTTAAGTTATAAGACCTATTTGGTAATGAGCTTGAGCCATAGGGCAAATAGCTTGTAATTAATATGAGCCTTTGTATGATTATTTTGGACTAAATGGCTGTGGGACTGGCCAGGCAGAGCAGAGAACCTTCTGACAAGAGAGACCCTAGGATATTGGGGATGCCATGGATATAGAATGTCCACTGAGAAAAGCTGTAGACATGAAGTACAGCCAAACAAGACTATGTCTGCTGCAGGTGGCAAAGATGGGAAGGTAGGACTGTCCAATACCACAGGAGCTCACATTGCTCAATCACAAGCTCTAAGTGCTGGCCATAGTGCTATATGCAAGATTTGTGGTTTGCTCTGTCGGCTTTCAGTCTTTCTCTGATCTGACCTTTTCTTGGTATGCCCTCATTTCTCCCTTTTGGAATGAAATATTCATAACATGCCATTGGATATTATGAACATACAGTGTGATTTTTTATTTTACAGTGATTTATAGTTAATAGTTTTCTGTTGAGTTTTAGAAGAGACTTCAGAGTTTGGATTTTTGAGCAGTTAATAACTTTAAAGACTTTGCAATTGACTAGATGCAATTTTCATTATGAGATAAACAAGACTTTAGAGAGCAGGGATGGACAGTCATTCTTTAAAAGTGGTGTGTTTGGGTGACAAACTGACAAGGGGTGTACATATGATAGTCTCATCAGACTAATGCTATGGAAACACCACTGTGTGTGTCTTTGAGGGTGTTTCCAAAAAAATTTAATTGAGGACTAAAGATTCACCCTGAATATTGGTGGAGCCATCACATAGGCTGGGCTCCTGTGCTGAATAAAAGTGCAAAGTCAGTTGATCACCATCCTTCATCTCTTTCTGGTTCTTGATTGGTGAGCAAGTGCTTCACAGTCCTGATGCATCACATTACTTCTTTGCCAGTATGGACTGTACCCTTGAAATATAACCCCAAATTAAGTTGCTTTTGCTTTGTCATATAGATGAGAAGAGTAACTAATGCCATTGATAAAGACAAATAACTAGGACCCAAAATAGATACCAAGAAGAGAGCCTGACATTGGAACACAGAGCCCCTTAAGACCTTCTGTCACATCACCTGATGCTACAAAAAACCTATAGCTTATTAGACTGAGAAGGGTGCCAGCAGAGACCAGGGTAAAGAAATCTGATATGAGGCATTATATGTTTGATTCAGCCTAGGGACAGGAGGCAGCAACAGGCTATGAAACAAATCTTTGTAGATACCTTTAGTCCCATGAGCAGGGCTGGCATTGTGGCTTTGTTATTAGGGAAGTTCAAAGTAATAAAAGAGATAGATACTTGAAGCAGAACCCAGGACTAGAAAAGTTGCTTTTGGCTAGGAAAGTTTAAGAGCTGGATTGTAGTTCCCAAGAGGAAAAATTAATTAGGAGGAAATTTGGGTAACACGGACAGACAGACATAACAAACTGAGCCACTGGCATCATTTGTAAAGATTGTGGTGCTGGTTACTGAGATGGATGCCAGGAAATGAGGGTCTAAACACTTCTCAGAGCTCGCTCACTAGTAACTTGCTGTGGAGAGCACCTTATCCTCATCCCTTCTTCCAGGGAGTAGTTCTTAGTGAAGGACCAACCCTAGAAAGAATGCATTCAGGATGTAGATGTGGAAAGCCAAAGGCTTAGTACCATTTCAGACTATGCCACCCTTTTCCTGGAAAGTGACAAAGCAAGAAAGTGGGCTGGAAAAATGAGATGATTCCTCTTTCTTTGGTGATGTATACAGTAATTTTTCTCTCCACCTTCCTTGCATCTTAGTTATGAAAATAAAGGTGTGCTTGACTTTAAAACAGAATGCATTATTCTACAGTACAGAATCTTTTGCTTAGAATTCCCATAAATTCCTGGGGTGTCTTGCTTTGAGCAGCTTTAATTTTTTGTTTTCATTGCTTAGAAGAGCCAGGGACTCAACCCATAGTTACACTTCTGCTGCTGTAAAACAAGCTGCTCCCCTGTCACTCTTGGGGCATGGACTGGGTCAGGATAGACTGGGCAAGAATAGGCGGGCATAAGAGCTCCTGTGATGACGGGAGATTTTTCTCTCAGGGCTGCATTTCCACCTGTTGTATACACCCAAGAGGAAGGATCCCTTCAATGCTAAGTGGAACAGTTACTTGGGACCTTCTAAGAGTGTTTTTGCATGATCAGACCAAATCTAGATTACCCATGGGCTTGACAGGGAATACCTAGTGGGCTTCTTATCTCTTAGCACTCTCATGGTGCAGGCTGAAAAACCTTTTTTTTTTTTTAATTTTGTGTGTGTGTGTATGCGCATGTTAAGGCCAGATGTCTTCCTTTGTTACCCCTCTACATTATTTTTTGGCACAAGGTCTCCTGCTGAGCTCTTAGAATCACTTAAGGGGAGGACCACCTTGAAGATCTGCTTGTCCCTACCCTCAGTGCTACGGTGACAGGTGTGGAATACTATCCCTGGCTTTTATCTAGGTGCTTAGGATTCAAACTCAGGTTCTTGTGCTCACGTGGCTGGCATCTCATAGACTGTTGTCTCCCTAGCCTCACTTGCAGTGTTTGAAGGGGAAAAATGAAGCACCACTTGTAAAGCTCATCTGTGAACAAAGCAGTATCATATATAATAAAGTGCCTCGAAAGCCATAAGGTCTGTACAAATACTCAGGTAGAATAAAGCATGCTGAAACACAAACCATTTTTATCTCATTTGCAATTTCTCACAGATTAGAGTCTCAAAGTATTTTTGCTGAATACTCCTATTAGTCACTTAAGTCTGCATTTTGCTTCCTGGAAAGGAATCCCAATCTCATTCACAATCCTCTTGCTTGTTAAGGGTGAAAATTTTGGGAATCCTTAAGTAATTACTGGATCATTTTAAAAGCAAAAGCTGATGAACAAAATAAACTTATTTATTATTTCAATAAACTTTTCGTAACAAGCTAGATTTTCTGATTGTCTAGGGCTTTTCTTGTTTGTTTTGTTTTGTTTTTTGTTTTTTAATCTGGAAATTTAACTTGATTAAAGGAATTACTTACTCTGTTTTCTGCTTTTGGCTTTTAGACTCCTGGAGCATCTTGTTACCCATTTTAAATAACTCATCTCCTTTATCTGTGATAGTTTTCTTAGCTTGCTTTTTTACTATATGAGGAAAAGGAAGAAAACAATATTATTTCTATTTTTAAATTTTCAGAAACAATGTGCTGATACTGTGATAGCATTTTGTTTTGAGTTTTGCTATTTATTTGACAAGCATTTGCATTTCAAGTTAATCATTTGGTATTATTTTTAGCTCTGGGGCCTGGAAAGTAGAGAAAAGAGATGCTTCCAATGGAAGGAGATGCGGTCTCAGCTTAAGAAAAGGATGTGGGCTTCTGCAAGCATAAGGTGAGAGGTCTCCTGGTACATCCTAGACAAAGGCAGGATCTTAGGCGCTGTGTTCTTAGTCCTGGCTGTCAATTCCTCCCTTGTCTGTCCCACTTAGTCCATATACTTAGAGCCCTGAGATTCTGTGAGGACATGGGACATGTCCTTAAAACCTTCCTGAAATGCTGGGGAAGACACATATAATATCAATAATAACTTGTCTTGGTTAGGTGGGAACATCAATGTGTCTTATGAGACTTAACAGAAATAAATAAATAATATTCTAACATTTATGCAACACTAATTTAAAAAAACACTATTATTTGGTTTATTGATAAGAAAAGCTAGTTAGTCAGACTTCTAATTCCCTACTCTTAACTGCCTCTTACTCTCTTCTCTCTTTCCGCTCTCTCTTCCTGTTTCCAAGTCTACTACAATCCACAGTGGAACCTGATTAGAAAAACAGAGCTGGAAGCCTTTTCAAAGGAAAGGCATTTGGGATTTGAAGCCTCATTAACAGGATCACAAAGAACTTTAAGTGGCTCTTTTTCTTCTCCCAGACAAGATAACGAGAGATGTCTATTTTAAAAATAGAAAAATATAACCCCAAAGTAAATGTTAAATTATTTTGAAAGCTTCAAGTTATTCAATCAGTTCAGAAGCACCAGTCATTTTAACATCTAAATTTCTGCTTTGAATTGTATGTTATCTATATTAATGATTCAAAGGGAAAAATAATAGAGAAGAAACTAACTAATCTGTATATGGAATAGCAATTATTGACATTAGCATGCTTTGAAAGCATGAGCATACATTCTGGAAGATTGACTATAAGGAATGATTTACCACAAAAAAATTCCTCCCCAGGGCTGTTATATTTATAAGTAAATTTTTTGCCTTCCCAAATGTATTGAAATATGTATTTTCACTACTATAACAGGATTTAATTTTTAGATAAAGTTATCTTTTTGATACTTTAATTTTGTTCTTATGATTTGAAGGTTTCCAAACTCGGGAAAGCACAGTAAGAAAATTATTTCAGAAGACATTCTAAATTTAATGTGAAGCAGACTAGATAGATATGGAAAAATAACCAAAGGTGGGATGGAGTAGGGGGTGGGAAAGAGTAGATGGGATTGACATGGTGGATCAAGACAACTACCCATAGTCCTTTGCTTTGTTATTACAAAATAGTAATATTTTTGTCCATATAATCAACTTTGCAAATTTTTCTACTCCCATCATGCATCTGATGTAATGACACATCAAAAAATCTTATAAAAGAACAGTGAGGTGGGGGGAGTAATTTTTATTCTTGCAAAATCATAACCCAGTTCTGGAATTCCTTTTTGCTCCTGAACACACCCTGAACTTTAATTTTTCAGTAATCCTCTTACCAAGGAAGTTTGCTCATAAGGACAAGCTACCCCAAATCGTGGGTAATGTGACTTTAAAGATTTCACACTCCCCTCTTCAGAATATGTTTTTGAGGTAGAATAAAAAGACAGGAAAAATAGAGGGACATGAGAAGAGAAGAGACCTTTATTCTTGAGTCTGGCTGAAGTTTTTCTAGCTAAAAGAGAAGCCCAGGGAAGGAAAAGATACACCTGAGTGTGTGTGAATGTGACTTTTTCAAGAGGAAGTCATACTCAGTGTCCTTAAATAGCTACAATAGCATTTTTGGTGGCATCTAAAGTTACGTCTCAATGGCTTGTTAAAAAATCTTTATTTTCAGTTAATGAGCTCATAATATGGCCCCAGAAATGGGGCTGGAGAGATGGCTCAGAGGTTAAGAGCACTGACTGTTCTTCCAGAGGGCCTGAGTTCAATTCCCAAGAACCACATGATGACTCACAATCATCTATAATGAGTTCTGGTGTATAGGCATACATATAGGCAGAATTCTGTACATAATAAATAAATCTCATTTTAAAAATAAGGCCCCAGAAGTGCATTGGATGGGTTTATAACTGAGAGAACCTGTTGTGTGAAGTTGTAAAGTTGAAGTCTGGATTGCCTTAGAGACTCCAAGATGTTGGAGATGTCATAGTCTTGGGATATCTGCCTAGGAAAGCTGCTAACAGGGTAGAACCAGCCCAAGAGAGAAAAGTGTGTTACAGTCAACAAAACTGAGTAGAATTGGAGATCTGACAATCATTTTGATATCAGACATGGAGATACAGAGTTTGGAGTTTGCCCAGCTGGTTTTTGGTCTTAGTTTGGTACAGTATTTCCTCACCATATCCCCTGTCCTCCCTTTTGGAATAGTGATGTGTATCCTGTGCCATTATATGTTGGAAGTATGTGATTTGCTTTTTGATTTTGATTTTACATGGAATTATAGTTAAGAGATTGCCAAGCATCTCAGAAGAGACTTTGAACTTTGGACTTTTTAACAGGGTTGAGAATGTTATAGTTCATGGGCACTTTTGAAGTTGAACTGAATGCATTTTTGCATTATAATATGGCTACAAGCCTATGTGGGACAAAGAGTGTAATGTGACCCTATTAGGAGGCATGCCTTTGTTGGAGAGATTATGTCACTGGGGAAGGGTTTTGAGATTTCAAATGTTCAAGTCAGGCCCAGTGTCTCTCTTTTTGCTGCATCTAGATGGAGAACTCTTGACTCCTTCTCCAGCACTTTGTGCCTGTGTGCAACCATGCTTCCCACTATGATAACAATGAAACTGTAAACCAGCCCCAATTAAACATTTTTCTTTGTAAGAGTTGTCGTGGCTGTGATGTCTTTTCACAGTAATAGAAACCCTAACTAAGACACTCTAATCAAAATCCTGACCCCATTTTCTACTTTGTCTTGTTTTTAATTCTTTCTCTGACAATGATAAGAACCCAGAAACACCAGATAAATGGCTGTTTGACCTCTTAGTCTTTACTACTTCTTCACTATGCACTGCCTGTAATGGATTTTAGAGGGGAGATCTCCTTGACTTTGGGCTTCTCCAAATGGCCAACCTGTGGGTGCCTGTTCTGCTCTGATGAAAAAAACATCAGGCTTACTTATAATAGGTGTTCTAGTTTCATTTTTTTCTTTATTTATTTTGTATTTAACAAAAAAAACAGTAAAATGAATTTAAATTGCTGAAAAGTTAACAATAACTATAAAGAGGATAAAAATCATAAGCATGACTTATCAAGGGTGATAATGCAAATAAGATTGCTACACATATATTTACTTTGTGTTCAGCTTTCCCTCTGAATTTTTTTTCCATCCCTGTATATCCTTATTCAAGGTTCCTTCCCCCTCCCACCACATCAGGTCATTTTTCTTCTCCGCAACTCCCCATCCCCTCCCCGGCCAGGGAGTAGACAGTCCTTTGGTCCCACTGACCAATAATGTTTGGATCAGTCTCCACTCCTGGCCAAATCAAGTTTTGTCCATCCTCCCTCAAGAGTGAGTCAGGTGTTCCTATAGTTGGAGTGGGATCCGAAGGGTCAGTCCAGGGTGTTTCTGATCCCAAGCTATTCAGTGGATGTGGTTTGCAGCTTGGGTATTCATGGCTTTTTTTTTCTTGTTTGTTTGTTTAGAGACCACTAATGAGTGAGTACATCCCCTGCTTATCTTTTTGAGATTGTGATACCTCACTCAGGAGGATATTCTCCAAATCCATCCATTTGCCTGTGAATTTTAGGGTATCATTTTTTCTTACTGCTGCTGAGTAGTATTCCATTGTGTAGATGTACCACAGTTTGTTAATCCATTCTTCAGTTGAGGGACATCTAGGTTGTTTCCAGGTTCTTGCTATTACAAATAATGCTGCTATGAACATAGTTGAGCTAATACCTTAGAAGTGTGAATGTGCCTCTTTAGGGTATACACCCAGAAGTGGTATTCCAGGGTCCTTGGGGAGATTGATTCTCAATTTTCTGAGAAACCGCCATATTGCATTCCAAAGTGGCAGCACAAGCTTACACTCCCACCAACAATGGAGGAGTGTTTCCCTTGTTCCACATCCTCTCCAACATAGGCTGTCATCTGTGCCTTTTATCTTAGCCACTCTAATAGGTGTTAGATGGTATCTCAAAGTTGTTTTGATTTGCATTTCTCTGATGGCTAAAGTTGAAGAGCACTTTTTCAGGTGCCTTTCAGCCATTCGTAGTTCCTCTGCTGAGAATTCCCTTTTTAGATCTGTACCCCATTTTTGATAGGGTTATTCAAGGTTTTGGGCTCTAAATTCTTGAGCTCTTTATATACCTTAGAGATCAGTCCACTATCACTTGTAGGGTTGGTGAAAATCTTTTCCCATTCTGTAGGCTGTTGTTTTGTCCTATTGACAGTGTCCTTGGCTTTGCAGAAGCTTCCTAGCTTCAGGAGATCCCACTTATTGATTGTTGTTCTTAGTGTCTGTGCCACTGGTGTTATATTTAGGAAGTGGTCGCCTGTGCCAATTTGTAGAAGTGTATTTCCCACTTTCTTTTCTATTAAGTTCTAAGTGGTTGGGTTTAAGTTGAGGTCTTTGATCCACTTGGATTGAGTTTTGTGCAGGGTGACAGGCTTGGATCTATTTGCATTTTTCTGCACACTTCCATCCAGCTATGCCAACACCATTTGTTAAATATACTATCTTTTTTCCATTGAATGTTTTGGGCCTCTTTGTCAAAGATCAGGTGTTCATAGGTTTTTGGGTTAATGTCTGGATCCTCAATTCTATTCCATTGGTCCACAAGTC
>PVIH01017470.1:0-41746 GCA_004025045.1 Sigmodon hispidus | reverse complement strand
GGCGGAACCGGAAGCAGTGTGAGGTCAACTCTCCCTCCCAGGCCAGGATACAGGCGCTGAGGCCCGCCGAGCTCTCCTCACCTCTGGTCAGGGTTCGAATCCGCCCCTCAGAGACCCCTGCAGTTAGTTTGCTCAGTTCACTCAGTTCGGGGTCGCGGTAGGGGTCCTTGCAGATACCCTCAGCAGCAGCAGGAGCTGCGGGTGTGGCCAGGTGCAGAGTTCAGCTGCCCCTGCTCCAGAGTGCACTGGGACGCTGCAGAGAGCACCAGCTCTTAGGTTTCTACTGCAGCCACTGTGCCTGTTGCCTGCTGCTTCCTCAGCATGGATTCCTTCTGGATCCATGGGTCAAAATAAATTCTTTCTGGAAAAAAAGTCATCAACAATAAAAATCTCATTTATTGGTCCTAGTGTTTCATCACAGCACCAGAAAATCAAGTGACCACAAGGGTGCATGCCTTTAGTTCCAGCACTCAGGAGGCAAGAGGAATTATTTTACACTTGTAAAGATGGGCAGCAGTGGAAGCATTGAATTAATAGGTACATGCAAATACGATTTTATTATTGAGTTCCTAACTGAACTCAAAGGCTGTGCCTTTCATTCTCTTACCAGCAGAGATGACAGCATGTTTGCCACAACTTGCCCACACAGAGCATTGGCAAGCGTTTTGAGTTCTGCCTTTTGGAAATCCTTAACATTGCCTTTAACTTACATTTATACAAATATAATCAGGATTAACTGTCTTTTAAAATATTAAGGGTCATTGTGTCTTGAGACAGGGTTTCTCTGCGTTGTTCTGGCTGTCCTAGTAGTCACTCTGTAGACCAGGTAAGCCTTGAACTCAAAGAACTGCCTGCTGTCGCCTCCAGAGTGCTGGGATTAAAGAAGTGCATCACCAAAAAGGGCCTGACTAGGACCACCTTTCAAATTATGTTGTTCTTCTCTGAACAACTGGTTCATATCTTTGGTCCTTCACTCTGCTTTTGCAGGGGGGGGGCTGTTCCTGAACATTTTCCTTTATAATTAGATCTCTATGAGCATTGATCCCTCATTCAGTCACACAGCTTGTTTTGTGTGTCTCGACTGGGATCAGACCCCTCCCCACTTCTATCTGTTTTGCACTTTTTTCTGTTCTCACTTAGCAGAACAGCAGCAGGATGCAGCTGGATGCAGCAGGATGCAGCTATAGGGAAGTGTGCCACCACAGTGACTAATCTTACTTTAATCTTATTCCTACAAACCTCAAGTAATGCCTTAGGGTCACTGTGCATTGCACGGTCTTCTTCTTCATCTGCAGTTCCAACAAAACACCTGCTGTTTCCCATGCAAGAATAATTAGAGCCACCTAAACTGAAACCTCTCCAATATACCTACCCTCTGGAAAAAGTATAAAATAACCACCAGGAACAGAAACTACAAAAATAAAATAAGTAAGTAAAACATGTATTATTAGCATAAGTAGGAGATAGAATAATACATTATTAATAAGTATCCACTGGGGATTGATTCCACAGCCCTAGGGAACATCAAGTGTTTTGGATACCCAGCTCCCTCATGTAAAATGGTAAAATTTGTAGACACCCTGCATATAACCTCTCATCTGCTTTAATCATCTTTACATTATCTATAATACCTAATACAATGTAAATAGTGTATTGCAATAAAAAAGCATCTGCACACAACAGCATAATGTAGTTGTTTTCAGAACACTTTTTCCACAGTTGGCTCAGTCTGAGGATCCCAAATCTTTGGACATAAAGAGCCAAATTTCAACTGAGCTTTAAATACAGAAATCAGAATCCAAGAGAAGCAGTTGTGCAGAGCTTTGTCCAGACACCAGACTTCTGGGAATATCAATTGAGAAGAGAGGGTAGCAGGGTCTCTGTGGGCACAAATTCCATATCCACATCTGGGATCTACATCAGCAGGGCAGTTTAAGCCCCTCCGCACTTTGCTCCACAGATAAAAGATGGCCTCATGGCCATATGAAAGAGTATGTAACTTGCCTTGACCATTGTGCATGGGCTGGGGATGCCTGGTAATTCCAAGCAAGTAGAGGAAGTCCTCACACAAGGAAGTCAGGGGAGATAGGACACTCTAGTTCCTATGGCTATGGTCTCCTTCTTGGTCAGCTAGTGGTGCTGAATGTAAGACTAAACAGATGACAACATGTGGCAATTAATAACCAAGGCAGATGACACCCCTGGTGCTCTTACTGTCACCTTTGTTAATGAAATAGAGCCATTGACTTACAGATGTCCTGATGGTAAATGGGGATCTACAGATAGATTTTTATTTCTGCTATACACATTGTTGAGAAGGCACTTGTTAAATACTCCCCAAAACAAACAGGCTGGAAGGTATGCATCTGAGATCCACATGAATGTCTAATTGACATGTTCTCAGAGAGGTTTCAATTTAACCAGCAGAGGACAAGAGAATATTTACCTGTCCCAGAACTGTGGCCTTGAACATGTTTGTAATAGGGTTGTGTAGGTGTCTTTGCAAAAACAAGTTACATAACCAATATGAATATGTACCACTGAAAAATGTATTTAGAAACTATATGTCTAAATCAGAAATGGATCCCCATTGGCATTGCAAAAGACGATTTTATTTTCTTTTAAAGATCTTCTCTAAATGGTGCAAATATTTCTTTATAAATCTTTAAATGCTTGACAAATCATGGAATTATTTTAGAGTAATGAAACCTGATATTTTGAGAAGTGTATTTATTTAAAGATTCTATAGAAATAATGCCCCCTGAAACCTTAATAAACATCAGTAGCAGTGATTTATTATATAAATCTCAAAAATACGTTTTATTAGAGAATGTGAAGCATGTATGAGGACACTAATGTTTAAAACAAGTACATATCAAGGTGGGGGATGGGAGAAAGGACATGTCCTTCAGTAGGCAGAGAACCTCAGGGGACCCCTGATGCTCGTGGCCAAGTGTCTGCTCCCCCCAATGCCCATTGGCTCTTCCTATGAGACATGCACTTCCCTACTCTCTGCCACCATTGCTGGAAGGACACTGGCTGACCTGATGGGGCTTCACACCCACAGACTACAGGCTCAGCTGAGGAAGTTGTGGCTCCTCAACATGTTGAAAATGTGCTGTTTGAGTGCCTAGCAGAGCATACAAGGACCCGTGTGTGATCCCTGGAAGCACTGGAAGGTCATGAATACTGTAGTTAATTTGAGTAGCAACAGAGTGGAAAGTCAGCTGTGCAGAAGCCTGGGATTCTGGCTCTGACAGCCATGAGCTGGATAAAATCTTCAGCCTCTGTTTGGTTTTTATTTGTTGTGCTAGGCATGGATCTAGAGCCCTGTGTGTGCTAGGCATGGATCTAGAGCCCTGTGTGTGCTAGGCATGGATCTAGAGCCTTGTGTGTGCTAGGCATGGATCTAGAGCCCTGTGTGTGCTAGGCATGGATCTAGAGCCCTGTGTGTGCTAGGCATGGATCTAGAGCCCTGTGTGTGCTAGGCATGGATCTAGAGCCCTGTGTGTGCTAGGCATGGATCTAGAGCCTTGTGTGTGCTAGGCATGGATCTAGAGCCCTGTGTGTGCTAGGCATGGATCTAGAACCCTGTGTGTGCTAGGCATGGACTAGAGCCTTGTGTGTGCTAGGCATGTGCTGAACACCACAGCTACAACTCCAGCCCACATTTTTCAAGTGTAAAATGGAGGTTTGCTACTAGGAAATTCCTGGGATTCCTACCCCCACAGATCCTAGAATCCTAGTCCTCTACCGTTTCCTAGCTCAGTTGACACAGGAGCTCATAGAAGTTAGAATAGGAAGCCAGTCTTTCACAAAAACAAAAGGCAACACATAAACAAAAACAGCTTATGTAGGAAAAGGACTCCTAACTGACTCTAATCTGTCTTTCCAGTAGGAATTTCTGACTTGAAAACACGACAAAATTAATTTTTTCCTATTTATTTCAGGTAGACAGTTTGTATACCCTTCTCCCTAATTCAGGCTGGAATGCATATGGCTGGTATACAACCTTAGATTTTATGAACTTTATTCCTGGGGGCTTCTCAGAAATTCCAATACTTCTTCAGGCAGTAGTGTGTAGAGGCGTTACCCACTACCACAGTCTAGACTGCAGCAGCTGAAATGAACGGAGTATTCAGTCACTGAGACCTCCACTCGAAGGAGCAAGAAGTTTAGGCTGAGGCCTTTCCAGAAGTGGCCATCACAAAGCAGACATCACTGGCAGAATTAGGTACATGTGACTATAGTGTGACTGCCAGGTGTGGGCAGCCCAGTCCCTCAGAAAAGCAGGAAGCAGAAAGGATGCAAGGATGCATAGGCAGCAGGGATGAGCAGAACCGGATGGGCGGGCAGCCCCAAGTAAGCAGAAAGGAATGAGTGGGCACATGGAACTTTCCTCTTTTGCAGCTCTTGTGCATAAGAGAGAGAAAAGTCAGCACTGCTTTTTGTATCATTGCCTTGAAGTCAATTAGGAGGGGTCATCGGAATTCTTTGTATAGGAGGTCATGGATTTCTCTATTGCGTTTTCTGATCCGTTATGGGACAGGGCCTTGCGGGCTAGACATCGACTCGCCACTACTTACTACTATTTGTACAGGAAGAGTGAACACAGTGAGTTTCTGGCAATAAAAACCACAATAAAACCCAACGAGGTACGGCTAGGCTCTGTGGTGTTCTATGAGCCAAGTCACATGGCTTCCGTACTAAGATCAGGAAGTCAAGCAGTTCCCCGAGACCATTTCTTCAACACCATTCTATAATGTAGGAATCTTTAAAGCAGAGAGAAAATGATCACTTCAGATTAATGTACTCAAGAACAATGGTAGGGAAGCCAGGGTCAACAACATGAGCCTTATTTAGGCAAATTTTGTCACTGTGTTCCAAAGCCAGCTGTGTATGCTCCACCCGTCTAACCAGCAGTGGTCTAGACAGCAAAGACACAACAGCAAGATACCAAATGATCTACCAAATATCTATGGCAGCGATAATGTTTAAAGATACCTCAGTATAATCAAATAAGTGAATCAATCCTGTTTTGAAGTGTGTTTCTATTTTCAATTTTGTATATTTTTTCAATTAAATGAAAATCTTTAAGATGAAAACTTTTTGTTTAAATTTATATTCACGTTCACTTTTCTCTGTGCACCACATGGGTGCAGTACCACTGGAAGCCAGAAGAGGGCAGTAGACATTTTAGAACTGTTGTTGCAAGTGGTTGTGAGGCTCTTGACGCAGATGCTGGGAATTGAACCTCAGGCCTCCACAAGAGCAGCAAGTGCTTTTGATGACTCTTTAGCCGCACACCTGTAAGACTAAAATGCACAGTTATGCCTGGTCCCCAAAGAAAGCTGGCAGTGAAGCCTCCAATGCAGACGACCTAGTCTAACAGCAAGCAGAGGTACATGTCCTGACCAGAAGAAAGTACTGGCTTGTAAACGCTTCTGCTTTCCTGATCCATCAAGCCAACAGAGAAACACCAATCGTCCTTTCCTTCTTATGTCCCTACAGCTGCAGAGTCCCAGACCAAGTCCTAATTGGAGCTCAAGACATTTGTCTGTGATTGTATGGATCTTTGTACTTCCAGGTTGGGTTTTTTTGTTTATTTGATTTCAATGTATGTTTCTTCCACTTTTCTGTTTTTTCTTCATCATATTTAGCCTTATTATCTTAACATTTGGGCCTATTGTGCTAAAATGCTACAATTTGGGTAACATAAGCAGTAAACATTTATTTTTTCATGGCTCTAGAGGTTGGGAGATCCAAGACTTAGATTTGGTACTGTCCAGTGGGCTCTGGAAAGGATTTTCTGTGGCTTTGGTTTTCTTTTTGCGTCTTCTTATTGGAACACTAATCCTGTGCATGAGGCTCCACTTATACAGCTTCATTCCGTCCCTTTCAAATATCATCACTTCTGGGATTAAAGTGTCAACACACAAGTTTTGGGCAGACATAGTTATTCGGTCTACAGCATGCACCAAGTGAGTTTCAGTAAATTTAATCTCCACTTTTCCCTCTATTGCTTAGCTCGTTGTGTTTCATTTGCTTTTCTGTAAAAAGAAGTCCATGTTTTAACAGGCTACTGGATGTCCAGGGACATCATTAGAGACATTTCTCAGTTTTGCACGCCTGTGTTTCTGCACTAGCCCAACAGAGGGCAGCACCGCACTGCTGGCTCCTCCTGCGTGGGCTGCCAGTTGTCACAGGAATTCCTTTCTGAAAAGCCGAACACGGTTTTTTCTGAGCTTCTATCTGCTCAAGGCTTTAGAGTAGAACTTTAGACAAAGGATCTTTAATTGCATGCCGATAAAATGTCAAAACTGGTGTGCACGAAGCAACTTGGGTTAAAAAAAAAAAAAACTTTTTAAAACAATGCATTCAGGATTATGAGACAGGTTTGCCACAGTGATCGAAATTCATTTTGTTCATTAGAAAATCTCCAACCTGTGAGGAAATTCTTATAATCTTCTCCGCAAGTCATTAGGCTGTGCCTTTCTACCTTTTGGGGTTACATAATAATACCATATGCCGAAATGGATGGTCTGCAGATTTGGTTAATTCATTTGTAACTATACAGGGAGTGCTTTTTATTTTAAACCTCCCTGTGAAACTCTTAATGATGAGTAAGTGCCGTTGTTTGGGAAGCTGCTTACTTCACAGCTCACAGCTGTTCTGCCTCATGTTAGCTGGGAAGAGAGGCATCAGAGGTGATCTTCTCTCACAGGCTTCTAAGCATTAGAAATTAACACCCCGAAAACACAACACAGGATACCACTTCACTTTCACAGCCAGCAATGAGACAACAAAGATTTCTCCAGGTTAGGCAGAGATGTTCAATCAAAGCATATATAACCTATTAGTGCCTAGAATTATGGGGGCTGGAGCTACAGGGTTTTAAAACCAGTTTCTGAGGTACCAGTAGGAAACTTAGAATTTCCTTTGATGTGGGGAGGTTCTGAGCTAAGACACATTCTAAGAGGGAGCATTTGGTGAAAACAAAGAGTCAAGAAGTCTAAGGCACATGCCACTTCCTAAGTCCAAGGATCTAAGGATACAGGCAAAGCAAGAGCTGGTGCTGCTCCATCATCTGGTGGTGCTCCATTGTCTAGTGCTGCTCCATCATCTGGTGCTGCTCCATTGTCTAGTGCTACTCCATCATCTGGTGCTGCTCCATTGTCTAGTGCTACTCCATCATCTGGTGTTGCTCCATTGTCTAGTGCTGCTCCATCATCTGGTGCTCCTTCTTGATGTTCATAAAAGTGCATATCTGTCTCTAAAGCCAAAACACGTTCAACAAATCTAAAATTACAAATCAGAAATAAATGCTGAACACTGTCAAAGCTCGAGGCTCATAGTCACTGGAGTCCTTCCCATGCAGCTGGAGCTTCTGAGAAAGGAGAAGGCTTGTTCCAACTGCACATGCGGAACCAGCCTCCATTTGTACTCTGTGTTCCATCCTGGGTAGATAAAGAGGCTCCCTTATGTGTGTGCATTCCTCAACTTATCAGCTAGGGCAAGGCAAGTTATAGCTGAGAGGAGGTGGTACCATCCATGCAAGATTAATTTGGAGAAGTTTAAATAAATGTCTGCATTGGAGATGAGCATACATGCAGAAAAACACTAAGTAAAGGCTGCGGTGTGTGTCAGTTGGGAAAGGTCTGAATTTGGATCCCCAAGAACCATGTAAAAGGCTGGAGATGGTGCTATGGCCTGTAATCTCTGGGGAGAAGAGAGAGGAGGAGCCCTGGCATTTCCTGGCCAGCCAGTGTAGCCAAAGTAGTGAGTTTCAGATTGAATAAGAGATGCTGTGTCAACAAATACGGTCAAGAACAATCAAGGACACCTGAGGTTACTTCCGGTCTAGACACACACAAGTCGACACATGTATGCAGTACACACACACACACACACACACACACAGAGAGAGAGAGAAAGAGAGAGAGAGAGAGAGAGAGAGAGAACACAAAGTGTAACTCAATGAAGAAACGATACCAAACAGATTGACCAAAGAGGACTTTATTAAAAAACAATAAAATATTCTAGAAGAAAGATACTGTGAAGAGAATGCCAAGAAACATGTAAGATAGCTTGACACATGTTCATAGAGTACCTGTGACTGTGGATAGACACTTGCTTATTCTGTGAAATGTAGCTGAATGAGGAGTTTATGGAGAAAGAGACTGAAGAAAGAGAAGAAGAGGACGTGAAGCAGGCTAGTTACTTTGAAATTCTTTCCTGATAGAAGTTGGAGCACAGAGGGCTTACACTGGCTTTTGAAGATTCGGCCCCTCCTCCATCTCTGGGGCAGCCAGACTCCACTGCCTGCCATTCTCGCATATTTACCTTCTAGGCTCCCACGGGAATGGTCCGTTAGCTCAGCGTACAGTGTGTGGGGTTCGTCTAGCCCTAGATTCCAAACTCTTTCACATTCCTCCCACACACAAGTGCCAAAGCTCTCACAACCATGAGCTCAGGTTGATCAGAGCAATGATCCCACTTCTTAATCAGTTTCCTAGATATGCCTTTCTCCTCATTGCTGAGACAAAAGATCTGACAAGAAACCTAACGGCGGAAGGGCTGATGCTGGCTCTCAGTGTGAGACACACGCCATTATTGCAGGGACACGGGGTGGGGAGCGGGGGGGGGGGGGGGGGGGGGGAGAGGGACACGACACAGCTGGAAGCAGATAATCTGACTGCATCCAAGTTTGGGAAGCAGAAAGAGGTGAGCTCCAGTGCTCAGCTAGCTTCCTCCTTCTACAGTCTGGAGAGCCTATGGTGCTATCCACATTTAGAGCAGGTCTTTCTACTTGACTTAAACTAGTCTAGAAAATCTGCACAGCCATACCCAGACGTTTGTTTCCAGGGTGATGCTAGAGCCCATCAAGCTGACAATCCACCTAGATTATCCCAATACCCCTCCCTTCTGCTGGTCTGATGGTGAGGTCAGGCTTGAGTTGGGTGCAAAGCAGTGGTAGAGTTAGCTGTAACGGAAGAAAGAGACCAGAAACAGATGTTACATACTAAGCATGGCCATAGGGCAAGAGAAGAAAATCCCATATGACGTGTCAGAAGCTGCTCACTTTATAAGCATAACTTAACTTTAAATATGCATAGCCTGGGTAAAAAAGTCCGTTGGTGATTGAAATATTGACTTCTAGCCTGGGAACACTGTGACTGGAGTAGGAGTTTAGGAGAGAGAGACAAGCTTTTAAATTAAAATCATAGGGTTATAACAGGGTGCTATCAAGTTCTCCCCGAAACTTCAAAGCAAGAAAGATTAAAATGACAGCGTGGACTTCCTACTTATCCTATGATGGGCAGTATTGTGTATAATCTCGGTTCCCTTCAGAAGCAGCTTGGGTAGTATTGTCTGCCTTGCTAATCATCAGTTCATTCCCAGCTGTGTCACAACCCTCATGGCCCAAAAGAAATACAAAATTTGCAAAGGGGGGAAGACTTGGAAGCCTGAGGAAAGAATATGGGTCTGGGTGCTGCTGAGCCTGAAAGAGACTTAGAGGATCTGTTTTGAGAGCCGTGACTTGTTGATAGAAGGGTTACATATAGGCAAGGGCACACCTGCGACCATACGAGCAATACAGGATGTTGCTTTGGGTTCCTCTGTTTCCAAAAGATTTCCAGTTATCTTTTAATGGGATGGTTACCAGATGGCTTACTGGGAGAAACCCCTCTCATCTGGGGGATACTTGCTCTCTCTCTCTTTAGAAATGTCCAGTGCAGGGAGTGAATGGTTTCTCTGTTAGGAGGAAGTTGTCTGCATTGCATGTCTCATAGCCTTGCTTTCCCAAGTGAACATCTGAAGGAAGAGAAATGTAGACGTGATTGGTAGGAATGTGGCTTTCAGTACCTGATAAGACTGGCCAGAGAGAAAGCATAAAGCTTAGAAAATCTAAACAGACCACACAGAGTTTTGGTTCATTTTAACCTTTATTCAAGGCTCCTTAGTTCCCATAGTCTCTGTTATAGTTCGGATATCAAATGTTTCCCAGAGACCCAACTCTTGAACATTTAATACCAGATCGTGACACTACCTGCAAATGGTGGAGAATTTGATAAGTGGGGCTGTGTGCAAAGAAATTAGATTATTGGGGTGAGGGCATACACCTGAAGTAGATACTGGGACTCTGGCTTCTTTCTGTCCCTCTGCTGACTGGCTGTCAGAAGGTACACACCCTGCTGCACACCCTTACTTTGATATACTATACCACCACAGACCCAAAACATCTAAAATCCCAAGCCAAAACACCCCCCCCCCATAAGAGGGTAAAATCAGGGCTTCCAGTAAGTGCTCTGTCACTGACTGTCCCCAGCCCAGACCTTAATAACTTTAAATTGATTTTCTCAGGTGTTTATTAGAGTGTCCAAAAGCTAACCCTGTTGATAAAAACCAGACTTGAGCTCCAAAGGGATATGTAGGTTCTGGTCTCACGTCTTCTCAACTTCTGTAGACAAATAATCAAGATAATCAAAGAGGGAGGCTTGGAGTATCAGACAAGAATCATTTCCTTTTTCACCTCCCATGGAATTATCTTCAGAACATTAGTGCTTCGACCTGTGGCACAGGTTTTAAAATGTAAGAAGACAAGCATAACAGTCTGGTGATGTCTCTGGGAAGTAATGTCATAAATCTCACATTCATCTAAGAACATTGCCTCCCACTTCTTGTTCTTATTTTCTCAGAGCATCTGTAGCATATTTCAAGAGTAGGCATGAAGAATAAACTCCATTCATGCCCTTTACAAGAATCATTTCGAAAGTCGAATGGGAAATAGCTGCATGCAAAACACACTGGCCATCTCAATACTCTCTCTTTAGGTGCAAGGGTGACTTGCCACTGTTACTTCATGATCTTTGAACTGATTTATTTTTCATTGGCATCAATGATAAATTTAAACTGATCTACTAAACACATTCACAATAAGCACATTTGCAAAGCATCCAGCTAAGCTTAGACATATAATAAACTTCAGAGGAGATCAAGTTCATGTAGATAAAGAAATGATCATTGGCTAGGTGGTGGTGCAGGCCTTTAATCCCAGCACTAAGGAGGCTGGTGCATTTCTGAGTTCAAGGGCAGCCTGTTCTACAAAGTGAGTTCCAGGACAGCTAGGGCCAAACAGAGAAACCCTGTCTTTAAAAACAAAACAAAACAAAAATAATGATAATTGTAAACATCATATTGAATTCTTAGTGCACAAAATGGCCTAGCCTAGTACTTTATGCACACACATAATTGCATATGATCCCCCAGGGAAGTTTGCTGAGATAATATCTTGCATCCTCCACCCCTTGCCAACTGTAGGGAATTCTTAACCCAGAGAGATTAGCTGTGTATTCCAAAGCCAGACAGAGCATGCATACCGGCATCTGATGCTGCTGAGAAGAATCATGCTGCAGAGAACCAGAGATTCTGCTAGTACACTGAGAACTCTTTTTTTTTCTTTTCAATGTTGGGGATAGTTTTAAAATATTCTATTAAAATTAAAAGGAAAAGTCTATGATTGTAAAAAATATATTGTGGTAAAAACATAAGACTATCTCAAACATTTTTTTTTTTTAAAAAAAAAGCATTGTAAAGTGGTGTTCACTGTATGTGCCTCGATGTGTGTGTAATACACTTCCTGGAACTCTTTCAGGTTACAGAGCTGGAACTCTGGGTCCATTTGCCCATTCCTCTGCAACCTCAGGCAACCACCTCCACTTACCCTAAGAGTTCGGCCACTTTGCAAACCTCGTACAAATGGAGCCTAGCTGCTGAGATGGCTGAGCAGGTGATGATGCTCAAAGACCCACGTTCACTCTCTGGAACCATGGTGGAAGGAGAGAACCCACTCTCAAAAGTGGTACCTTGATTGCTACACAGCTGCTGTGATGAATATAAGACACACACCCACACACTTATAAAAGTTAACATAATACTACAGTATTTAGTTGTTTGTGACTTATTACACTTAAAACGACATTCTTAAGGTCCACTCATATTGTAGCACGATTATAAAAAATTTAAGCCAAGCTGGTTTAAATTTATATTTTACATGCTATAAACAAAGTTTGTTTTTTACTTACTATTTAAAACTATTACTAAACCTCATTAAATGTTTCTGTAAAACACAAATCTATGCTTATTACTAGACATAGAGGTGAGATTTTCAGAATTCCTTCCAGAGGGAAAAATGGCCTAGATGTGTGACATTTTCTGCAGCCTCCTGCTATGGCACTACCTGGACATTCAAAATTTATCATCATGAATTATCCAACCATTGTCACCAATGAGTGCTACAACCCAGAGGACAGAATGCTTCCATTATCTAACTCTTGCAACCATTTTATACTCAGAGAGAACTACCAGTTCTGTTGCGTTTCCAGAGTGGTCTCTTTAATTGCCTGTGTTAGGTTCAAGTTAAGCGATTCTCTACCCACACAAATGGGTAGAATCACTGGTGACTCACCAGTTCTCCCACTCACCAGAGCTGCGCACAACTCTTAGGCCATCTGGCTAAGACAGCAACTCTGCAACTAATAACCTAGAGCTCTCTGGGACCTGATAATTATAACAGGAGAATACATATAACTTCTGCTGGCTAAATAACTACATGTGTGCCCGGGCTGGGAGACAAAGAAGATAGTGATTTAAATAACATTGGTAGAACATTTAAAATGTAGTCTGTCATTCCCAGTCACATGTGTTTTCTTTTTTACCATACATCTTATGTGCTGTATGCTATTTTCATTATACCCCTTTCACCACACTCCCTTCTTTGTATCCAGAAAAGGATTCTGATGACTCCAGAACTTAAGAGCAATTTTCCAGAAAGAGCAGCAGTCAGTCCTCTAACTGATAGAATTCCTGCATAAAAACGAACTATCTCCAAAGAAGAAAAGTCTGTGGCTCCCCTCTCCCTTGCTGAACTTTAAAATTGTTTCTATTTCAGATTCTAGAGACTTTTTTCTTTTGGTTGTTTTGGGTGCTTGATGAGCCATATTCTCTGAGAGAAAGGTTACCTTTTCTCCTGGCCTCATAAACAACATTGACCATATTTGTTGTGAAGAAGAAGCACTCTGATGACATGTGGCGAGGGCCACCTGTGGAATTTTCATCTCCCCCCAAAATTATGGCCCACTTGCTGCAGCACAACCAAGTTTCCAAAGGAAAATACAGATTTGAAGATCTCACCTCTATTTTCTATTACAGTTTACTCCTATCTGGAAGTTGATGAGTAGCCAGGGGTCACATGTGTATGTTCACATCTGAGGCAAAACATTAAGTGTTCCCATGAGTCAAACATACTCTGGTATTTAAAATCAGCAAAGTCGGGACCTGTTGCAAGAATGCTCTTCACTCAGATATATACCTCCATCTGTCGCTGTTTCATTTCCCACGTCAAAAGTTTTTTGCAGGTGCTTCTAGCTATGAGATTCATGGCCCACCTGGGTTGGTTTGGGGGATCTTCCAAGCTATGTCAAATACAATTGGGTTATTGGTATCAATTTATGTTTCATTGGTGCTTTGGACTAGGAAACCTAAAGAAAATTATAAGATATCTATGACCAGCAAGGAGTCATCAAAACTCCTTTCCCTTTAAAAGGAAATACTTGGGGGAGCTGGAGAGATGGCTCAGTAGTTAAGAGCACTTGGTATAAATCATGAGGATCAGAGTTCAGATCTCAGTGCCCATGTAACAAGCCAGCTGAGCATTCGGCAAATACCTTACAAAGAAGCTAGACATCCCACAGCGCCTGTAACTCTAGCTCTGAGGGATCTAGTGGTCTTCCCTGCCCTCTATTCTGTCCTCTACATGTGCACACACCTTACACATACACACTTTCTTCCAGCATACTATTTTTATTTATTATTTGGTGATTTTACATAATGTACCCCATCAAACTCAGTTATCAGTCCTGTCAGATTCATGCCCACTCTTATGATCTCCCCATTTACAAAAGAGCCCATTCATGCTGCTCATTTACTTACTGGAGCATAATTAAACTCCCTGTGACCAGACCCTTAAAGAAAATGAGTCCTTCCTCACCCACACCCCTGCCAGAGAACATCAATGCAGAAGTGAGGCATTGTGTAATTTAGTTATGTTCTAGCCTTGAGCTTTTGATATACACACTTTTTAAAAAAGAAAATACTTAAACAAAAAAGAAAACAGGTTTCAAAGTGACATTTTTTGGCAGAGCTGACAAATTTCTATCATCCTTTATTTTCTTCATATTTCAACTTTTAATTTTTAACATGGGCACATAGTCATCAGAAACAACTGTATTTTTCTGGTCACACATCTAAGTTCTGGACAAAGAGGTGTCTATATGTAACATATGGGAGGGTCCTATTGAACTGAGTGCAGATAAGATGGTTGGAGCACAAGTGACCTCCTCAAATCAGAACTGTGTGCCCATGGCAGCGACTTGTACCCATGACACCCAAAGCCCAATTGGTTTCATATACTGTCATGGGATGGACTCGAACTGTCTCCACATTTTATTCACATGACAAAGAAACAGCTCGTTTATACCACCACTGTTCTGAATTTTTATCATAAATGAAGAATAATAAAATTATATAGCTATGTACTGCTTATATGCAATGAGCTACCTGACCTCCATCCTGTAGTGATATATTACATATTTAATAAAGTTAGTCTGGAGTATAAGAGAAAGGACATAGTCATCTCTCCAGCCCCCACACACCCCCAATAAATACACAAGGTTTTCTGTGTAACAGTCCTGGATGTCGTAGAACTTGTTTTGTAGACCAGGCTAGCATTGAACTCACAGAAATCCTGCCTCTCGGCCTCCCAAGTGCTGGGACTAATGGTACTGGCTGTTTGGCCTTGAACTCACAGAAATCCAGAAAAATCTCTGTCTCCTGAGTGAAGGGGTTAAAGGCATGAGTCACCACTCTCTGATTTTCTTGGCTTGGTTGTGGGTGATTCTGTCCTCTGATATTCCAGGCTGATTTTATTAAATACACAATATATCATCATACCATTCCTTCTCTGTAATTTCCATACAGGAAGTTACCTCTCTTGAGAATGTCCTTAGATGAGCAGTTTAAATTCCCATTCTCTTTCTGGTGAAATTTCTTACATGGAGTCCTTGATATCTCCCCTACCTCTTCCAGCAAAGGGCAATGAGTTTCCTAAGAGTTTTCTTTTTTTATCTTTTCTTTTTATGGTGAAAAATTATATTTAGAATTAGCTGGACTGAGTTGAGATGATCCTAATTTTGTTGACAACATCCTGAGCATCATAATCAGGAACCAACCAAATACATGACTTCTTCTCTCCATCAGGCCTTATGAGGGTGTAAACTTTGGCCACGTCAATGTCATAGAGTTTCTTCACAGCCTGTTTGACCTGGTGCTTGTTGACCATGACATCCACAATGAACACAAGTGTGTTGTTGTCTTCTATCTTCTTCATTGCTGATTCAGTGTTTGGGCGAATTTGATGATGGCATAGTGGTCAAGTTTGTTTCTCCTGGGTGCGCTCTTTAGAGGGTATTTAGACTGCCTCCTGAGCCTAAGGGTCTTGGGCCGCCAGAAGGTGGGTGACATGCAGATCTTCTTTTTCTTGTGGCTATGGACACCTTTCAGCACTGCCTTCTTGGCTTTCAAGGCCTTCACTTTGGCTTCAGCTTTGGGAGGGGCAGGAATTTCCTTCTACACTTTGGGTGCCATCTTGGTGAAAAGCCCTAAGAATTTTCAATTCCCTCTTCTTGTGAGATTCTCATGAAGGAACGCACCAACCCTTTAGCATTTGCTACATCTGTAAGCAGATGGCCCATGAAGCAACTGAGCGTCTGCTCTGAGTTCAGAGGTTCTTCAGGATCCTGGCAGAAACTGATCATATAGGATTCCAACAGGATGACAAAGCACAGGGAAGTTATATCGGGTTCAGTAGAAGTCTAGAGAAAGCAAGAGACTAGTCAGAACCTAAGAAAGAGGAGAGAGAGAGAAGGAAGTGGGAGAAAACAGGTAGTCTCATCCATTCAGCAGCCCTCAGCAGCCCTCAGCAGCCCTGCAAGGAGGAAGTCAGGGGATGCTTCCACTGATCTCACATGGCCCAGGGTAGGAGGGGCTGGGGTCTGCTGCTTAAAACAGAGACTGTGCCTGGGACCTGGGCAGACAGAGACCTAGTAAGTCTATTTTGAAGCATTATGACAAGCTAAGCTCAGCATGCCCCATAGCAAACCATTCATCTAACCATTCTCTACACTTGTCCACACTGGTCTCTTCTGCTGCTTTCAACTGTAGGAAGTAGCTCACACACTAACTGGCTTATACAAAGATAGAAAAGCATGGGAGGGACTCCTGAACTCTCTGCCTCTCTCCACCTCCAGCAGCTATGGCACAGTCAGAGAATGCTTTGTGGTCTAAGGTCAAGAACATGAAAGTTAAAACTATTGTCTTCCAGTATTTGCATTCTTGAACACAGGGCCATCAAGAGCAGTAGTTCTGGACGCATTCCCCAGGGTGCACCCTGACTATCTGAGGTCCCTGCTCTTTAGCGTCCCATTAGTCCATGAGCACTGGCTCCTAGATTCTGGCTGTGAAGCCTCCTTTCGCTTCAGTTAGTGGAAGTTAGTTTTTGCTAACTCAAGCTTGTGATGCTTTGTAATGAAAAAAACAAGATTTCAACTAGAAAACTGGCTAAAAAAAGTACTGTTTCCTTAAACATTCCCTTCCTCTTTGCAACCTATGGAAGTGTCTCTATTTGAAAGATATGTCCTCGCCGGTTGTGGTGGCGCACGCCGGTAGGATTTGCTGAAGGAAAGATATGTCCTCCAAAAATTAAGCCATGGGAGATAATATTATTAGTTTAAACATGAAAGCATTGCTACATGTGACAGAATCACAGGCCATGCCTGTGTTGACAGTGAGTCTCTGGGGCATGCTTAAAGGTTACATATTTTCCTCTTTCAGTCTTTGGTCCCATGTTTTCAAGTTGTGTGAGTGAGTGCACATCATTCTCGTAACTAAATTTTGCACAGTAAGTAGATACTATCTTAAAAATAAGTTTAATAAATCATGTATCAATGCTAAAATAACAGTAAGGAAGGTCTCACATCATATACCAAGATAGCAACTGCGGAATTGTGTCAAAGAACAATATAAAGGTGGCTTTTCCAGGAATGCTTACATTACTCACCCATTACCACCCAGCCATGTAGTTTGCAATGCCATCATTCAGTAAACAAGTACTATGCATGTCTTGAGCATTCAAATGAGTGAAAGGCAGCTTTCATCCTTGAAACACCTTTCTGCGTGTGGTTACTCAAAGTGGTCAGTGGCCACCTACATCAGCCTTCCTCCACACCTTACCCCAGGAACCAGGAAAGGCAACAGAGGAAGATTAAAATATTGACCTTGAATAACATAATGCATTAACATAATGCACAGAGACAGACATTCCAGTTCATACACACACACACACACACACACACACACACACACACACACACAAAAGCATCTAAGACATGATCCCACGACTCTTGCCTTGCCAGTTTTAGACAATATACCAAAATATCAATATTATAGATTCACACTTTTACCACCTTAAGAGTAGATATATCAGTTAAAAGCTGAATGTGGCAGAGTCAATAGCCCATAAGAATATTTGATGGATTTATTACCCTCTTTTTTATCCTTCAAACAGACTGTCTGGATAACAATATTATACCTTCATTATGTGCCATCTATAACCAATAATAAATACAGCTGCATTTCACAGCTGTTGTGAGCTGAAAATGTCTTATTGTAAACTGGAGTGAAGTTCAGCTGATTTCAGTGTAATGCTACCTTTGAGACACGAATCAGAAAGAAAAGTTACATTTAGGTTTTTTAAAAATTGAGGCAGACCCCTGGTGTGCCCTGCTAAGGCCAAGTGGAAACCACAGTCTCTGAAACCCAGCCCAGGGACACAGCCCTTGGAACCCCACCCCCACCCAGCTAGGCCCTAAATCCAAACCAGCAGGAAAATCCCCTGTGAGCCCAAACCCCAGCCCAACTTAACACCCCAGCACCAAATTCCACCCCATTCCCAACCCACACCATCACATGGCAACCTCAGCAACATCCACAACAACTGGAAATCCACAGACCGCTGGCCCACAGCAGACTAAGAGTGAACAGAGGAAGCAATGGGCAGACACCAGTAAAAAATACATAAAACAACATAAAGACCAACATGGAACCACCACAAGAATCTGATGTTTCTACAACATCAAGAACTGACCATGGCAATGCAGAAGGAGCAGAAGAAAACAACCTTAAAAACAACTTTGTGAGGGTAATAGAAGCCTTAAAAGAGGATATAAAAAAAATTCCCTTAAGGAAATAGAAGAACATACAAACAAAAAAAATTTTGAAAGATATTAACAAATTCCTGAAAGAAAATAAAGAAAACCAAGAAAAAGAAATCAAACAGGTGAAAAAAAAATATAACAAGATTTAAAAACTGAAATAAAAGCAATAAAGAAGATACAAACCAAGGCAATGCTGGAAATAGAAAGTCTGAAGAAATGAACTGTAGTTACAGATGCAAGTGTAACCAACAGAATATAAGAGATGGAAGAGAGAATCTCTGAAGTAGAAGATTCAATAGTGAAAACAGATATGCAGTCAAAGAAAACACTTAAATTAAAAAAAAAAGTTATAACTTAAAGTGTCCAGGATATTTGGGATACCATGTAAAGACCAAACCTAAGAATAATCAGAATTAAAGAAACAAAAGAATACCAGTTCAAAGGCACAGAAAATATATTCAACAAAATCATAAAAAAACTTTTCCTGTCTAAAAAAGGAAATGCCTATAAAGATACAAGAAACTTACAGAACACCAAATAGATTAGACCTCCTCCCCCAAAAAGTCTGCTTTTCTCATAGTAATCAAGCCACTAAACTTACAAAACAAAGAAAAAATACTAAGAGCTGCAAAGGAAAAAGGCCAAGTTACCTATAAAGGCAGATCCATCAGAATAATGCCAGATTACTCAATGGAAACAATGAAAACCAGAAGGTCTTGGTCAGATGTTATACAGACACTAAAAGACATGGCTGCCAACCAAGACTACTATACCCAGGAAAACTATTAGTCACCATAGAGGATTTTACAACAAAACCAGATTTAAACTATCCACAAATCTGGCCCTAGAGAAAGCACTAAAGGGAAAATTCCAACCTAAGGAAACAAGATACACCCATGAAGCCACAAGCAACAGATAATCCCACAGAAGAAAAACCCAAAGAAGAAACACACACACACACACACACACACACACACACACACACACACTACCAACAAAAATAACAGGAAATAACAATCATTGGTCATTAATATTCTTTAATATCAATGGACTCAATTCACCTATAAAAAGACATACCCTGACATGTTGGATAAAATAAAACAGAACCCATTCTTCTGCTGCATACAAGAGACATACCTCAGCTTCAAAGACAGACATAGGTACATAGGTTTAGAGTAAAGGGTTGGGAAAAGACTTTCCAATCAAATGGTCCTAAGAAACAAGCTGGTGTTGCCATCCCAATATCTAACAAAATAGACTTCAAACTAAAATTAATCAAAAGAGAACAGGATGGACATTACTTATTCATCTCAGGAAAAATCCACCAAGATAATGTCTCAATCCTGAATATTTATGCCCCTAAACAAGGGCACCTACATATGTAAAACAAACACTACTAAAGCTTAAAACTCACATCAAAGCCCACACATTAATAGTGGGAGACTTCAATACCCCACTCTCACCAACAGATATATCTACAGACAGAAATGAAACAAAGAAATAAGGGATATAACAGATGTTATGACCCAAATGGACTTAATAGATGTGTATAGTGGGATTAAGGTACCTTGTAAATATTTGCCCCTCCTACTACTGGTTTAGTAAAAAGCTGATTGGCCAGAAGGCAGACAGGAAGTGTGGGTGGGGCTACTAGACTAAGAAAACTCTAGGAACATCTCAGAAGAGAACACAGACACACCAGAGAGATGCAACAAAGACACAAAGATGAGACGGCAGCAGATGCAGAGGAAAGAAGCTGAAATGCTGCTCTGAGAAAAGGTACCAAGTCACGTGGCTGAACATGATAAGAACCAAAGGTTAGTTTAAGAGTAAAGAGTTAGCAAGCTATATGCCTGGGCCCTAGGCTGATCAGCATTAAAATAATATAAGTGTCTGTATGATTCTGTAGGACTATATGTGTCTCTATGGATTTGTGGGTCTTTGGGTCTGCCAGTTTGCTGGTTTGCCAGTCTGCCATTCTGTCAGTCTGCTAGTCTGCCTGTCTATGGGCCAAACCTCTGGTCTAGACTCTAAAGTCTGGGCCAGAAACTTCATACAACAGAC
Source organism: Sigmodon hispidus (assembly GCA_004025045.1). Lineage (NCBI taxonomy): Eukaryota > Metazoa > Chordata > Mammalia > Rodentia > Cricetidae > Sigmodon > Sigmodon hispidus. The sequence continues at coordinate 21,350 of PVIH01017470.1, read as the reverse complement.
ACATAGATAGAACTTTCCACCCAAACACAAAAAAATAAACCTATTTCTCAGCACCCCAATGGAACTTTCTCTAAAATAGACCACATATTCAGTCATAAAGCAAACATCAATAGATACAAAAAAAAAATGAGAATAGCTCCTTGTGTCATATCAGACCACCATGGTCTAAAGTTAGAATTTAACAACAACAAAATTCACAAAAAGCCTACAAATACATGGAAACTGAACATCTCACAAATGAACCACCTCTGGGTCAAGGAAGAAATTAAGAAAGAAATCAAAGACTTCCTAGAATTCAATGAAAATTAATCCACAACATACCCAAACTTATGGGACACAATGAAAGCAGTGTTAAGAGAAAAATTCATAGCACTAGATGCCTATACGAAAAAGCAAATGAAATCTCACATAAGGGATTTAACAGCACAGCTGAAAGCTTTATAACAATTAGAAGCAAACTCATCTAGAAGGAGTAGACAGCAGGAAATAATCAAATTTAGGGCTAAAATCAATAAAATTGAAACAAAGAGAACAATAAAAGAATCAATGAATCAAAGAGTTGATTCTTTGAAAAAGCCAACAAGATGGATAAACACTTTTCAAACTCAACAAAAGGCAGAGAGTATCCAAATTAATAGAATCGGAAATGAAAAGGGGGACATAATAACACACACTCAGGAACTCCAGAGAATCATTAGGTCATACTTCTAAAATCTATACTCCACTAAATTGGAAAACCTAAAAGAAATGGACAGCTTTCTGGACAGATACCACTTACCAAAATTCAATCAAGACCAGATAAATAACCCAAATAGACTTTTAATCCCCAAGGAAATTGAAGCTGTTATTAAAAGTCTCCCAAGGGGGGGGAAAAAAAAAAGCTCAGGGCCAAATGGTTTCAGTGCAGAATTCTACCAGATATTCAAAGAAGAACTAATACCAATATTTCTCAAAATGTTCTATATAATAGAAACTGAAGGAACATTGCTGAACTCTTTTTTTGAGGTTGTAATCACCCTGATACCCAAGCCACTCAAAGATACAACAAAGAAAGAGAATTACAGATCAATCTCCCTCATGAATATTGATGCAAAATTACTCAATAAAATATTAGCAAACTAAATTCAATAACATATCAAAAAAAAAATCATTCACCATGATCAAGTAGGCCTCATCCCAGAGATTCAGGGATGTTCAACATACAAACTGTGAATGTCATCCATCATATAAACAACATGAAAGAAAAATACCTTAGATGCTGAAAAAGCCTTTGACACAATCTAACACTCCTTCATGATAAAAGTCCTGGAGAGATCAGAAATACAGGGAAAAATACTTAAATATAATAAAGGCAATATACAGCAAGCCAACAGCCAATATCAAACTAAATGGAGAGAAACTCAAAGCAATCTCACTAAAATCAGGAACAAGACAAGGCTGTACCCTCTCTTCTTATCTGTTCAATATAGTTCTTGAAGTTTTAGCTAAAGCAGTAAGAGAGCAAAAGGAGATTATGGGAATACAAATTGGAAAGAATGAAGTCAAGCTATTTCTACTTTCAGATGATATAATTGTATATATAACTGACCCCCAAAATTCTACCAGGAAACTCCTACAGCTGATAAACACCTTCAGCAATGTATCAGGGTACAAGATTAACTCAAAAAAATCAATATCTCTCCTCTACACAAATGATAAAAGGGCTGAAAAATAAGTAAGGAAGTATCACCCTTTATAATAGCTGCAAACAGCATTAAATATCTTAGGGTAACTCTAACCAAAAAAAGTGGCAGACCTGTTTGATAAAAATTTTAAGTCATTAAAAAAAGAAATTGAAGAAGATATCAGGAAATAGAAAGATCTCCCATGCTCCCAGATAGGTATGATCAGCATAGTAAAAATGGCAATCTTACCAAAAGCATCTACAGATTCAGTGCAATCCCCATCAAAATCCCAACACAATTTTTTACAGACTTTGAAAGACCAATGCTCAATTTCATATGGAATAACATGAAACCCAGGATTGCCAAAACAATTCTGTTCAATGAAAGAACTTTAGGGGGCATCACCATCCCTGACTCCAAGCTATACTATAGAGCTATATTAATAAAAACAGCCTGGTATTGGCATAAAAACAGACTTGTGGTGTCACACACCACCTCGCCAGCAAGGAACACGCAACACTGGATCCTTCTCTTTGCAGTTTATTCGGGCCTTTAATTATCTTCTTGTTTCTCACTCACTCACTCTCACTCTCACTCTCACTCTCAGACATATGACGACTGACCCACTCACTCACTCTTAGACAAACGATGAATGACCCCGGGGGAAGTCCGCTCGTGGCTAAATACCCTCTGGGCTTCCAATCCTGGTAAGCCACGTAGACATTGCCCATAGGTCCCGAGGCGCTGGAAGCAAGCCACCATCCTCGCCTACAGCCAATAAGGAGTTGTTTACTCCCGAGAGCACTCACCTTCAGAAAAGGTGGAAGGCGGAAACCAGCGCCACCTTTAGGGCGTGGTACAACGCAGCTCCCTACATTGTGGATCAATGAAGTCAAATCTAAGACCCTGGCCTTAATCCATACACCTATGAACACGTGATTTTTGATAAAGAGACCAAAAATATACAATGGAAAAAAGATCTTCAACATATGGTGCTGGCATAACTGGATGATAGTATGTAGACGAATGCAAATAGATCCAAACTTATCACTCTGAACAAAACTCAAATCCAAATGGATCAAAGACCTCAACATAAACCCAACTACACTGAACTTGATAGAAAAGAAAATGGAAAATATCTTCCAATGCATTGGCACAAGTGACCTAAATATAACACTAGTAGCACAGATACTAAGAACAACAATTAATAGATGGAACTTCCTGAAACTGAGAAGTTTCTGTAAGGCAAAGACACAGTCAATAAGACAAAAATGACAGCCTACAGAATGAGAAAAGGTCTTCACCAACCCTACATCTGACAGAGGGCTTATCTCTAAAATACATAGAGAACTCAAGAAACTAGAGGCTCAAACCCAAATAATCCAATTAAAAAAATGGGGTTCACAGATAAAAAGCAAATTCTGAATAAAATTACAAATGGCTGGAATACACTTAAAGAATTTTTCAACAACTTTTGCCATCAGAGAAATGTAAATCAAAACAACTTTTAGATACCTTTTACACCTGACAGAATGGCTGAAATCAAAAACACAGATGACAGCCTATGCTGGAGAGGATGTGGAGCAAGAGGAACACTCCTCCAATGCTTATGGGAGTGAAAACTTGTACAGCCCCTTTGGAAAGCAGTATCGCAGTTCCTCAAAAAACTGGGAATCAATCTCCTCAAGGACCAAGCAATACCACTATTGGGCATATACCCAAAGGATACACATTTTTTTTTTTAATTTCATACTATTTGGCCTATGTTTCAGGCACATTGCTAGCTAGTTCTTTCATCTTAATTCAATCCATTTCTAGTAATCTACCTGCCATGTGGCCTGGTCTGTGGCTCATCTGGATTTCTTACTTGGTTCTTCTTTTTTTGGGGGGTTGGATGGAGATTGACCAACTCTGCCCTCCTTCTACCTGTCTTTACTCTGATTTCTTGCCTATTGCTACAGTACTCACCATAGGCCAAAACAGTTACTTTATTTACATACAGAAAAAAGTCCTACCACATTTCTTCTTTTCTGTGTAATCAAAAAGGAAGATTTCAATTTCCATATAGCAAAATTACATACAACAGAACTGCTATCAAGTAAAAATTACAGTTACAATATCTAGTCTATTTGTAATTAACAAAGAAAATATTCCATTATCTACTTTATCTTTGTGAGTCTAAAGGTTCATATCTAATATACTTTTTAAAATAACTAAAAAGAACTAAACCTATAATTATTAAACCTTCAACCACATCAAAGACTACAGAAGGATATAATATTACCCAAATAAATAGGAAATGCAAGCAACTTCCAAAGTCTAGAAAATGAAAGAGATGACACCTGTCTGCCTGGTCAGTCACTAAATGTTTCTTTGTAATGTTGGGGCATCATCTTCAGCCTATAGGTCCAAAGTCTCTGGCATACCTTTCAGTCATGCAAGAAATCTGGTACAGTTCATTAGTTGCTTCTCCTTGTGTCCTGAAGGATGCCTGGCAATTTTTTCTGCAAAGCAGGAACCTGAAGGACCATCTCGGCTTGTTCTGCCAAAGTTCAGAGGTCACTTTCCTATGGAACCTGCTTGTCTAGTTTATACAGCATACTATCAAGCAATCAATAACAGAACAGTTTCTTGTCCAGTGGCTAATAGTTGCCATAAATTCCACATGAAGTTTTGTCAGTGCCCATCATTTTCCTGAAATACATTGGTGCTGCCAGGAGCAGATCTGTCTTACTGTCCAGAAAAGTCTAAGTTCTTAAAGTATTTTAAATGCTATATTCTGCATGTCTTTGAAGACTACCTATCTAATTGAAATATACCTTTGTATACCTACAAAAGCCTAACTAACTATAAGTTTGGTTATCATAGATGACTATTAATCTATGCATTTCTCAATTACAAATTACTATTTTAAATGAATTACATAAGCATCATACCTTAATCAAGAGTAGAAAAATACATACAGCATAACAAAATTGACCTTAAGTTTGTATCAATAAATCAATCATTTCTATATCATATCCTCCCCCCTTTTTTTGAAAGAGATTGACTATGACTATTAACTATTTATAATGAAAACAAACACTAATAAGCAGTGTTTGGGAAATTGGACATAGCTTTCTTTCTTTTACTACTTCCTGCTGATCAAGGGTGCTGGCAATCTCATGGGGTCTTGAGGCTGGATCATCTCAACTGGCATGTTGAAGCTGATCTTCCCATCAGAGAATTTTCAGGTGGCCTTGGCAAATGAAACCACATTTGCCTGAAACCAATCCACAGGTTTTGATCTTCTGTGAAGAAAAAAGCAGAAACTCTTTTCCCAAGCAACATATTCTTATAAACAGATTTCAAAGTTAAGATATTTTTAAAATATATGTTTGTCTAACTTAGATGCCTTAGAAATCAATTGTCTTTCTGCAGTTAGATCATTAAAAGTTTAAAAAGTTAAGAGAAAACACAATAACTGTAATCCAAAAATATGGAATGCTTCATGAATTTGTGTATCATACATGCTCAGAGGCCATACTAATCTTCTCTGTATCATTCCAATTTTAGTATATGTGCTGCCAAAGTGAGCACAGGACACACATTCTTAACCCAAGTGCATTAGCTCACCTATGTTCATAGCAGCATTATTCATAATAGCCAGTACCTGGAAACAACCTAGATGCCCCTCAACTGAAGACTGGATTAACAGAATTATACATACATCTACACAATGGAGAAGTACTTAGCAGAAAAAAAAATCCTAAAATCTGCAGGCAAATGGATGGATTTGGAGAGTTATCATCCTAAGTATGCTAACACAGGCCCAGAAAGTGACATGGTATGTACTCACTCAAAAGTGGATTTTAGACAAAAAGCAAATAATATCCAGGCCACAAACCACAACCTCTGAATAGCTTGGTATCAGAAGGAACTTTAGAGAGACATTCAGGAATTCCCATGGGAAGAGAAAATAGACAAGATTTCCTAAGTAGAGTGGGATCAATGGGTAATGATCAAGGAGAGGTGGGAACAAATCTTGAAAGAAGGAGATGATTGAGTGGGAGAATCAATAAAGAGAGAGAAAAAAGAGATGGATATCTTGATAGAGGGAGACACTGTGGTATTGGAAAAAGGCCAGGTGCTAGGAAAAAACCTCCAAGGACCTACAAGATACCCCTGGCTAGGACTCCAACCAATAGTGGAAGGGATGCCTGAACAGGACTTTCTTTATAATCAAATGAATGAGCACTAAGTGTCATTATAGAACCTTCATCCACCAATGAAAAGAGGCAGAAGCAGAGATCCACAGCTAAGCACCAGGTTGATCTCCTCGTCCAGCTGAAGAGAGTGAGAGAAGAGCATATATAAGCAAATGCATCTGGATCATGAGGAGGAGACCCACAGAAAAGGCTGGCTGGAGCTATTGGGAGCTCATTGAATAAGAAACAGACACTGGGGAACCTTCAGGGAAAGGAACTAAACCCTCCAAAGGTAGATGACTGTCAAATGGCATGGGCAGTTTGTGGAGCCTCTTGGAGTACGACCAGACTATTTTCTTGTGCATGAACTGACATCTTGGAGCCCATTCCCTACAGAGGAACACCTAACCCAACCTTAATATTGGGATGAGGGAATTGGACCTACCTCAAATGGATATGCCAGATTGAATTGTCCCACCTTGGGTCTCCTTGCCCTCCTTGGGGAATGGATGGATGGGATGGGGTGAGGGGAGGCTGAGGAAGGACTGGGAGGGACTGGGAGGAAGGAAGGGAGGTCGAGCAGCGGTATACATGGAAAAAACCCTTCTAAATAAATAAAAAATAAAAAATTGAAACAAACAAGGTAATTTAAAATCCACACATCCTCATGCTTCCTTAACCATAGGTCACTCATCTGTTAATTTGTTTTCTCTTTTAGTCAGTTACTAAGGTATCCATCCCTTCCCTTAAAAAAAAGTTGGGGCTGAAAGATGGCTCTCTGGTTAGAGCACTGCCTGCTCCTGCAGGGAACCAATCATCTGTAACTGTAGTCATAGGGAATTGTCCGCCCTTTTTCTGGCTTCCATGGCTACTGCTGCACATGGCACATTTACAGACATGTAGGCCAAAAACATAAAATAAAAACCAATACATCTTTTTTGAAGAGGTTTACAAATCATTTTCTTACCTCATTTACAAACAAAAGAAGGAAAAAGACAGACAGGAGGAGCAGTAAGCAAGATGGCACCAAACATGACCACAGAGGATGCTAAGGTGGTACAGGCACTGGGCTTCAATAGAGCTATCCTGCCTCCAACAGCTCAGATCACCAGGAAATGAAACAAACTCTTGGACAACTTGAGGTGAGAATCCAAGTGTTAGCCCTGTTTGGGTGGCAGCCCCAGGAAACAGAAGCTAAGAACAGCTCTTGAGAGGTCCCTGTAGGCCTGGCCTGCTGTGTTGCCAGGGTATCTTAGAAATGGAAGCAAGGTTTAGGAAAGCAGGACTCCAGCTCAGTGAAGAGCCCTGAGTCAAAGGCCCTGCAAGCTGTGCAGAAGCTTCACATTGAGCTGGACATGTGACTTTCAGTCTCTCTGGTTCTTAGCTTCCTGATGTGCAGAGTGAAGGACCAGGTCCTGTCCATGGACTTCAAGAAGTCTGTGCTGTTTTAGGTGGAAAGAAATGTAAACTTCTTTGCTGGTTCGTATTCATTTTAAATATGTTTATGTGTGTTCATATGTGTGCCGATACAACATGCACATGTGTGCATGTGCTTGTGGAGCTCAGAGTTCAACAAGGGTATCTTCTTCACATGCTCTGTTTGAATCTGGAGCTCACTGATTCAGATCCATCACATGGCAGCAATCTCAGGGACCCTCCTGTCTCCACTTGCCTGGCACTGGGGTCACAAGTGAGAACTGCCATGCTTGGCTTTTTACACAGATGCTGCAGATCCCAACTCAGGGCTTCGTGTTTCATGGCAAACACTTTACCAATGGAGCTATCTCTCCAGTTCCTAATTTTAATTTGAAATTTTATTTATTGTTTATTGTGTAGGGGAGATTATGTTATTCTTGTGTGGCAATCACTTCTCCTCAGCGAATCATCTCCCCAGCCCCAAACCCTAATTTTAATGCATTTTACATAAATATACTGCATAGCAACCTCTTGCTTACACTGATAGTATTTCTCTTGCTAAGTAAATGGGAAAAGCATACTTATTTAAAAATATATATGTATATATACACATGTATATGTGTACATGTATGTTAAATCACACAGGCAGTAGACAGATGTGATCTAACATGAGAAGAAAGTTTGTAAATGTTAATAGTAAAAGTGTTTCATTCCCATTTCCTAAGATCTCTTTAAAATTATAACTGTTGAATTTTTTTTAAAGATTTATTCATTTATTATGTATACAGTGCTCTGCCTGCATGTATGCTTACACACCAGAGGAGGGCACCAGATCTCATTATAGAGGATTGTGAGCCACCATGTGGTTGCTGGGAATTGAACTCAGGACCTCTGGAAGAATAGTCAGTACTCTTAACTGCTGAGCCATCTCTACAGCCCCCAACTGTTGAATTTTTAAAGTAGAATTGGAAGGGGGGGTGGTGGAGAGAGAGGAGACCTTCAAAGGAAGGACATGCTAGAAGGCCAGAGCCCTGAGGGGCAGACAGTAAGAAATTTGCAGGGAAAGCTGCCTTGGAGGAGGGAGCTGCAAAAGGAGGGGTCTGGAGGAGCGGCAGGTACTGGGGAGAGCTGGAAACCTGAGCCATGTGGCGGGAGCTGGAGGAGATAGGCAGCGGCTTTCACTTCACTAGTCCCTAGTGGTCCTCTGACTCCTTGATTTAGCAAGCTGAGGGACCAGGCCAGCGACATCAACCACTCACAACAGGACAGATTAAACCAGTCACCCCACCATCCCACACTCAATGTCATTCAAGCTGACGTTTCCATAGTTCACAACAATTTCCACATGCCACTCGTGGTAGTGGGATTTAGAAAGAGATGAGATATAGTTCCTGCCCTAAGGAGTCCGTCTTAGGTTCACTAATGCTGTGGTGAAACCTGATGATGAAAAGCAACCTGTGCAAGTAAGGCTTCTTTTGGCTTGTCCTTCCACATTGCTGTGCATCATTGGAGGAGTCGAATAGGGAGGAGCCGGAAGGAGGCGGGAGCGGATGCGCCGGCCTGGAAGGAAGGGTGTTTACCAGTTTGTTCCTCCAGGCTTACTCCGTCTGCTTTCTTTGCCTTTCATTTTTCTTTTTTTCAGTGTTTAAGAAATTCATTGATTTTTTTTTCAAAAGTTTTTTTTTACAAGTATACATTGTACGTTGAGCTCCCTCCCTCCTGTTCTCTGTCTCCCCTCGTAGAACTAGGGAATTAGTCCCCCGTTAATATATAACCCACTGCCTCTCGCAACATTCACTTTCCTGCAGATGACAAAACTCTCCTTCTTTAAAACAAAATAAAACAAAAAACTTCCTTTTTTATATTTTATATTTACTCTTTGTGTCTCTCTCATCACGCTTCTAGATTTCACTCATCTCCTGGCCCTTTGCATCCGCCCTCTGCCCCTGCAACCTCCCTCCCCTCCCCCCAAAAACAAAACAAAACTTAAGAAAGAGGAAGAAAGGGGAAACTTCGTCCTCAGCTGCAGTGTGACTCTAAGTCCTGCAGTAAATTCCTTTATCCATATATCTTTGTACGAAGGCATTCAGCACAAACAATCATTGTTTTGGTCCCCGGTCTCTGCTACTCCATTGACACTGGGCCCTCACGGGGACTTTTTCTGAACACCTTGCTGCTGCCCTGTGTCGTGAAGATCCTGTAGTCCTGGGTCGGTCCACAGATGGAGTGGATGTTGGGTTGGACCAACACTTAACTCTGATTCTGGGCCTGGATAGCTGCAGGGTTAGTCAGCTCCCTGGCTCCCCTGTTTTCCGAACCAGGCTGAGTTCTCCAGCCTTGCCCTGGCTAGCTCATTTCTTGAAGCAATGACCAAGGGTTGGAGCCTGCCCTCTGGCTTTCACATCTCAGGGGCAGTTCTCCCCGTCATCAGAGCCAACTCTACCATGTTTCCCAGGTGTTGGGGTCACTCTCCCAAGGGGCAGAGACAGTTCTCCTATTCATATGGCCTCAGGACCAGCTTTCACACCCATGGACCACACACATGTCACCACAAAACAGATGAGTAATTTGTCTTTCCCATCTGTCTCAGTCAGCTTGCTTTTTTATAGTACCCCAAACTACCAGCCAGGGGTGGCCCTACTCACCATAGGCTAGTCCCTCCCCCATGAATCACTAAGAAAATGTCCTACAAGCTTGCCTACAGACCTCTCTATAGAGGCATTTTCTCAACTGAAGCTCTCCTCTTTGATGACTAACTTAAGTCAAGTTGATATGAAACTACCCAGCACAAAACCTGCAGTGGATGAAGGAATGCAGACATGCTCAGAAATGCATCAGAACTCACCGTGGTAAGACCAATGATGGTGCCCAAAGAAGTCAGTCTGTGTGGTTGGGGGGCAGTAGGGGGAGATGACGACTGGGAAGTTTAATTGCATGAGCTGGAGAGAAGGTACCCAGGAATCCTACTCTTGATACCAAATGCTCTGTGACCTGTATATTCAGACCCTTTTCACAGCACATCTGGCCTGTATCAGGGAATAAACAGTCAATAAAACTGATTAAAACCCCACGTCTTCAAAGCCTGTGAGTCAAAATGGATACACAGATAGAAGGGTGTGAAGTGGCGGCATGTGCTGTGGGGGGTAAAACAGAAAGGGAAGGAGGGCAGAGGCTGGTTGGCCACTCTTTGAAAGGTGCTCAGGAGAAGCTGACTAAAATGGATTATTTAAACAAGCTTCTGAGGAAGATGAGGAAGCAGGCCGTAGAGAGGTAAAATAGTGTTTTCAGAAGAGGGAACGGAACTGGCAAAGGTTCTGAGGTAATAAGTGCATTTAGGAACAGCACAGAACAGAGTGACGGAGTGACATGAGCAATTGAAAATAAAAGTTTAAACAGTGATAGATGGATTCAGTAACATCAAATAATGATGTCATAGACAATTAAGTCTGAGCATAGTCACAATTAGCTGCCTAAAACACCATGGGGTGGCTACGTCGGCGTAGTTACTGCAGGCAGGCAATCTGAGCTGGGCACAGTGTACACAAGTGGCAGCTACAGTCCTGAGAATGGATCACACCTCCAAGGGAATGCGCCAGGGAGAAAAGAATTAAGGAAGGGTGGCTGCAGAGGGCATGGGGTCTCCTGGACAAGCTGCGCACAGGTCTGTGATGTCTGGTGACCTTGCCAATGGGGAAGAACCAAGAAGCACATGGACCAAGGACAGTCAGCACCCGTGAGGCTCAGTGAGGCGCTGAGCCAGGAGGGAATGAGAGCTAAGGGTTGGCCATGGAGACGGCAGCAGGCACCTGGTGTGGACCCTCAGAAGAGCCTTCCTTCCTGGGAGTCAGGGTGTATGTGTGAGGAAGGGGCCAAAGCCTTTCACAGCCGTTCAGGAAAGCAGGAGAAGAGGCTACAGCGGGGACATGGACAACTATTTTGAAGGTTTTGTGTAATAAGTCTTTCTCTGTTCTACCAGCCAACTCCCAATTAAGGACATGGAGACTTACTAACTATGAAAGCTTGGCCTTAGTTTAGGCTTGCTTTTAACTAACTCTTACAACTTAATTAACCCATTTCTATTAATCTATATTCTGTCATGAATTGCCCATCCTTGCCCATCCTGCTTCTTGCATGTATCCTGGTGTCTCTTGAACATTTAGATTCCTCTCTCTCCCTCCCTCTTTTTCTCCCTCTCTCTCTCTCTCTCTCTCTCTCTCTCTCTCTCCCTCCCTCCCTCTCTCCCTGGAAGTGCTGCCTGTACCTCCTGTTTAGTCACTGATCACTCAGCTCTGCATCTCACCAATCACAGCAGTACACCCTCACACCATGTATGGAGTTTTGCCACCATGTAGAGAGAAATGGGAAAGTTGCTAGAGGAGTCTGTAGGGTCCAAAGACTTTTAAAAAAAATATACAGTTTACGTTTTATAAAGAATAAGAATATTGCAACTTACTTACATATCAGTAGTAATTATGCAAAGAGAGAGAGATTTGAGTATTGTAAGAACAAAAGGAGGAAAACCCAAAGCTACATTTTTTTTTCATTAAAAAAAGACTAAAAATGTACAGAAATTTATGGAAATGTTTGGTCACTAACTGAAGCTAACAGGAAACCTTATTTTTTTGTTCTTTTTCTTGTTTTTTATTATTAATAAAGTCTCATTTTTTATCCATGTATCCCCTTGTTCAAATGTTCTTCCCCTCCTGCCCCTACAAGTCACTCTTCTCCCCATCTCCTTATCTCCTCCCCAGCAAGGGCAGGAGGTCCCAAGGTCGCAAGGTGGCTTAGTTCAGCATCCACTTCAGGCAAATCCACTTTCCTCATCCCCACATCAAGACTGGCTTAAGTGTTCCTCTGGAGGGAATGGGCTCCAAAGTGCCAGTTCAAGTTCAAGGTGCTTCAGATCCCAAAATGTTCTGTTTGTGGTTTGCAGCTTGAACATGCTTTGCTTTTTGTTTAAAGCCCACTAATGAGTAAATAAGGAAACCACTTGGGATTCCCACTGTGGACACAAGTATTTGTTGTGTATGTTTATGACATGAGAAAAATATTTATTTATCTGTTTATCATATTTATGTGTACTCAAGTGTGGCTGTGTGTGAGTTTATGTGTACCATGTGCTTACAGGTGCTCTCAGAAATCAAAGGGCTTCAGATCCTTAGAACTGGAGTTGCAGGCAGTTGTAAGCCATTTAACATGGATGCTGGGAACTGAGCATGGGCCTTTGAAAAGAGCAGTAAGCACTCTTAAACCAGCTAGCCATCTCTCCAGCCTGTTTGAGTTATTTTTGGGTGAGGACAAAACATATGGTCTAATGGTGTGTACCTTTGTAGTATCTCAGCATTAAATGTACCTAATTTGTGTTGTCCTAAACAATGTGACTTTTAGGGACTCAGTCAATTGTTTGTTAAACAGATATTGTATCACATCATACACCGTATACTAGTCCTTGTGGTAAGTTCTAAGGACACAAAGGTGTGCAAGACAGAGTGGCCCGTGTCTTCAAGAAGCTCAGAATCAGAGAAGCAGACAGTATTGGCAAGATGTATGTGGTAATAGTCTGTGAGCCTGTGTGGAAAGACATACAAGCTGCCAATGTGAATACTGAGACTGGGAAAGTCAAAACTTTTTCCTAGAGGAGAGCTATCTAAGCCGAAACTTGAAGTGAATGGAAGGAAGTGGACAAAGTGGTCAACAGCCACTTTTCTGACAGGAAATGTGAGAGCCATTGTGCTTCCAGTTGACTCTAACGCACTGGAGATAAGAGAGGCCAGAGGCTCTTTGGGACAATCCTGTGCTGCACTCACAACATGCCTCATTAAACCCTATTAAGCCTGAGAACCAAGCGGAGCCGTTACATATAACCACACTGAGGTCAGAGGGAGAGAAAATGACCTCCCAGTCAGAAGAAGAGTGCCTGTTGGGGGAGGTGCTACAGTGGAGGGAGGGGCAGGGAGGGGGAAAGGCTATTGCTGCCAAGAGACCCCACAATGAGGGCAGTTTATAGAAGGAAGCATTTAATTGGGGGTTTGCTTACAGTTTTGGAGGGTGAATCCATTATCATCATAGCAGACAGGCATGGTGCTGAAAACCTCACATCCTGATCTACAGGCAGGAGAGAGAGAAAGAGAGAGAGAGAGAGAGAGAGAGAGACAGAGAGAGAGACTCTGAGTCTGGCATAGGCTTTGAAGCCTCAAAGCTCACTCCCAGTGACATACTTTCTCCAACAAGATCATACTTTCTAATCCCTTCCAAAAAGTTCAACTTGGGACTACTAAGCATGTAAATATATGAGCCTATAAGAACCATTTTCATTCAAATCTCCACAGTATCTAATATCTTGTATGCTAATTAAAATAATACCAATAAAATATTTAAAAGGATTCATTGGCATGAAGACGTTTGTATGGTGAACACATAGGAAGAGGGTATTATGGGCCTGGTCTGGTCACATTCAGCATTTAACCCACACCAAGTCCTGTATTATCCATATTTCACAGAAGAAGAAACTGAGGCACAGAGAGGGAGAACCTTACTCGTTTGTACAGCTAGTAAGTGTAGGGGTAAGGATTTTCACTCATGCAATGTGGTACACCATCTTATTCTCCATTTCATATGACCGCGCATGTTAGATGAATTTAAGATGCAAAGAGGTTTTGTGTGTGTGTGTGTGTGTGTGTGTGTGTGTGTGTGTGTGTGTGTGTGTTAGGCAGTGGGAAGTGTTCTTTTCTGGTAATTCAGAACATATTTTTGATATTAGGATAGTCTGATGAAGTCTCTGTTGTACAATCATGTCTAATTAGGAGGCGCTACCTTATAAAATGGAAGATATAGTGATTTCTGTGACTCAGGAAATGCCTTATTTCCTCTAATTGTATTGATTCTTGACACTCTTAGGCCCCCAAGAGCTTTTAGGACTATGAAGCAGGCATTAGAAAACAAGGCTCTGACTGGGTCAGAAACCCATCAGTACTGAGAAACCCTAACAAGGGCTGTTCTCTTCAAACCACTTTATTCACAAGAACACTGAGGTTTTGCACATCCTTCAGATCATTTTGTAACTCTTGAACTCATGGTATGTGTAAAATGTTCATCCTTCCAGCAAGGACCCTGAGGTATCCAAGCACCATGTGTGGCTAAAAGTGCTGATGAACTTTTTATCTTTAATAGTTTTATTGAGATCTAGTTTATATACCATAAAGCTCACCCATTTGAATGTAAACTCAACCATTTCTAATGATATTGGGGTTGTAAATCATCATCAAAACCCAGCTAGGGGATGTTTTCCTCACCCACAATGCTCATGATGCCCACTTATAGTCCTCTCTCCCTTCTACTGTAGGCAACTGTTGATGTATTTCCAGCCCTGTAAATTTGTCATTTCTGGACATCTTGTATGAATGGACTCGTGAAGTATGTGGTTTCTTTTCCTCTGTCTCATTCTTTTGAATTCATCCATGCTGTAATAGACATCTGTACTTCTTTTTATTGCTGAGCAGAATTTCACAGTGTGTACAAGCTGTTCATCCCCTCATTCCCTGGTGGACATTTATTTGGGTTGTAACTTGTTTGAGGCTATTATGAACAGTACTGCTATAAACAGCCATATGCATGTCTGTGCATGGCCATGTTTTCATTTTTGTCAAATAGAGATTTTAAAATATATAATTACTTCAGTAGCTCTTCATATGGTCATAGAATCCTTTAACTATTGCTACCATCTAAATCCAGAGCATTTTTGTCATTCCAAAAAGAAATTCCATCCCCCATTAGCAACCACTCCCTATATTCCTTTCTTCCTTCCCCTGGAAACACTAAGCCACTTTCTGTTTCTATTTAGTCGCCTAGTAGAGACATTTCTGGTCCTAGTAATTTTCTTAATATCCTTCCTATCCTTGTCCTAAAGAGGGATGAAAAAAAAAACCAACCACTGTGCCTTTGTGACTGACTCACTCTTAGAATTATTTATTTCAAGATTTATTACGTACTGTATGACTATACTTTTCTTAGTGTTAAAGGCATTTTTTTTTTAAAGTTTTTGATTTGGCTTTGGGGTGTTTGTTGTTTGACAGTGTCTTGCCCTAAACAAGGCCAGAATTGCTATGTAGAGCAGGCAGACCTCCCCTGTCTCTGCTCCTGAATACCTTCATTTTATTTGGCAGCAACTGTTATAAACCATGCTGTTATGAGTGCATGAACTTCTCCTTAGGCTCATGTTTT
Organism: Sigmodon hispidus; assembly: GCA_004025045.1. Taxonomy (NCBI): domain Eukaryota; kingdom Metazoa; phylum Chordata; class Mammalia; order Rodentia; family Cricetidae; genus Sigmodon; species Sigmodon hispidus. Next base: position 5,863 of record PVIH01017470.1, on the reverse strand, counting down.
AAATTCTTAGTTCCCTTGAGTGTGGCTTTAAGGACAGACTTTCCAGGTCATGTTAAGGAAGTTTAACTTTATGAGGTACTATTCAAGTACTTCTCAGGGTGGCAGCATCATCTTACACCTCCATTATTAATGTGTGATGGTTCCCATTTTTGCCATATTTATCAACACTTATTATCTATAGTTCTTTTTCTTTCTTCTTTTTTAGTAGGACAGGTTGATTACTAACAACAATCAACGAACCAAAAGAAATCCTAAGGATTGGTGTCAAAGAAGGAAATTCTGTATAGTGTGTTATTCAACTACAAAATCTTCCCAAATAGCTGTTCTGTAAGACTGTGAAGAAACAGTGGCATTGTTCACCTGAACATGGCTGTTGCTATAGTGGTGTGGAAAGACACCACTAATGTCCCTACACTTGTCTGGTAGAATGGATCTTTGGGTTATATATATAATCAGCACAGCTTAGCTATTAAGTTTCAGAAGCCTTGAGCCCAATTATTTCAGCTCAGAATTTATCTAAAGAAAACAAAGAAGTGCTAAGAATGGATCCATAAAGATGTTCCTCACAGTATTAAGCTAAAGGTACTTATTATATTACTAATGCACTTTGCAAACATTCTCTAGTGTTTCATTTGGGTAATTAAAACAATTCAAAATAAATATTCTTTTCTTTTAAAAAAAGTTTTAAATTTAGTTTTAAATTCTGTGGGTTTGTGTATTTGAGTACAGTGCCTGTAAGAATAGAAGAGGGAATGAGGACTTCCACCACCTGAACCCTGGCCCTGAGACAGCTGTTCCACTTCGGTGCAGAGCACAGTCTACCCAGAACACAGCTGGCATAATAGCAGAGGGGGAACAGCTGAGTCCCTGGGCACACAGCTGAAAGGTGAGAGGTCAAGAGGTGACAAATGACATCATAGCACTGCAACCTCATGAGAACAGCTGATTCTCTGAATATAGTTGATTAAGAGCCCTCAGACCAACAACCCACAAAGAGCCAACCAAGAACTAACCAAGAGTGAATTGAGGGGCTGGAGAGATGGCTCAGCAGTTAAGAGTACTGATTGTTCTTCCAGGGGTCCTGAGTTCAATTCCCAGAAACCACATTGTGGCTCACTGCTATCTATGGTGACATCTGGTACCCTCTTCTGTGTACTGTATGCATAATAAATAAGTAAATAATTTTCCTAAAAAAAAAAACCAGTGAATTGAGGAAACAATGGGCAGACAGCAGTGCAAGAATACATACAACAATACAAAGATCAACAAGACACCACTAAAAGAAGTAAGTGCTTCTATAGCTTCAAGACCAGAACATAACAATGAAGAGGGAACAGAAGGAAGTTATCTTTAAAAACAGCTTTATGAAACTAATAGAAGACTTAAAAGAGGATATAAAAAACTCCCTTAAAGAAATAGAAGAAAATACAAACAGAAAATTAGAAGAGATGAACAAAGCCCTGAAAGAAAATAAAGGAAACAAACAAACAAAAAAAGAAAACAAACAGGTGGAAGAAATTTACCAGGAATTAAAAACTGAAATAGAAGAAATAAAGAAGGCACAGAGACAAAGCTAGAAATAGAAAATCTGAAAAAAAAAAAAAGGCCTGGAGCCACAGATTCAAGCATAACCATCAGAATCCAAGAGATGAAAGAGAGAACCTCTGGGGTGGAAGACTTAATAGTGGTAATAGATACATTAGTTAAATAAAACACTAAAGCAAAAAGTCAGAGCACAAAGGCCAGGAAATTAGGGACACCATAAAAACGCCAAACCTGAAAATAATTGGAATTGAAAAAGGAGAAGAATACCAGCTCAAAGGCAGAGAAAATACATTTAACAAAATCATAGAAGAAAACTTCCCCAACCTAAAGAAGGAAATGCCTATAAAGATACAGAAAGCCTATAGAACACCAAATAGAATAGACCCACATAAAAAGTCTGCTTGCCATATAATAATCAAGCCTTTAAACCTACAGAACAAAGAAAACATACTAAGAGCTTCAAAGAAAAAAGGCCAAATCACCTATAAAGGCAGATCCATCAGAATAACACTCAACTATTCAATGGAAACAATGAAAGCAAGAAGGTCTTGGTCAGACATTATACAGGCAATAAAAGTGCATGGATGACAACCTAGACTACTGTCCCCAGCAAAACTATCAATCAACATAGATAGAGAAAACAAGATATTTCACGACAAAAACCACATTTAATCAATACCTAACCATAAATCCGACTCTACAAAAAGCCTTAGAGAGAAATCTCCAACCTAAGAAAACCAGAAACACCCATGAAACTACAAATAATTGATAAGCCCACAGAAGAACACACCCCCCCAAAAATGAAAATACAAGCTACTACCAAAAATGACAGGAAATATTGATCATTGGTCATTAATATCTCTTAATATCAATGGACTCAATTCACCTATGAAAAGCACAATGGATACAAAAACAGAAGCCATCCTTCTGCTGCATACAAAAAACACACCTCAACTTTAAAGACAGACAGAGGCTCAGAGTAAAGGGTTGGGAAAAGACTTTCCGATCAAATGCCCCTAAAAAACAAGCTTGTGTAGCCATTCTAATATCTAACAAAACAGACTTTAAACTAAAATCAAGAAAAAGAGACCAGGAAGGTCACTACTTATTCATCTCAGGAAAAATCCACCAAGACGAAATTTCAATCTTGAATATCTATGCCTTAACACAAGGACACCAACATATGTAAAAGAAACACTACTAAAGCTTAATCCTCATATCAAACCAGACACACTAATAGTGGGAGACTTCAATACCCCACTTTCATCCTTGGATAGATCAACCAGACAAAAACTCAACAGAGAAATAAGAGATCTAGCAGAAGTTATAATCCAAATGGACTTAGTAGATATATATCAAATCCTCCACCCAAACAAAAAGTAATATACATATTTCTCAGCACCCCATGAAACCTTCTCTAAAATTGACCACATACTAGGTCACAAAGCAAATATCAACAGGTACCAAAAAAATGGGTTTAATTCCTTATACCACATCAGATCACCATGGTCTAAAGTTAGATTTCAACAATATCAAGAATCAGTGCAGAGTTCTACCAGACATTCAAAGAAGAACTAATACTCCTCAAACTGTTCCATACAGTAGAAACTGAAGAAATGTTGCTAAACTCTTTTTATGAGGCCACAATCACCCTGATATCCAAGCCACTGAAAGATACAACAAAGAAAGAAATTACAGATGAATTTCCCTCACAAATATTGATGCAAAAATTCTCAACAAAATTCTGGCAAACTGAATCCAACAACATATTAAAAAAAAAGTCACTCACCATGATCAAGTAGGCTTCATCCCAAAAATGCAGGGATGGTTCAACATATGAAAAACTGTGAATGTCATTCATCATATAAACAAATTTAAGGAAAAAAACCCCACATGATCATTTCTTTAGATACTGAAAAAGCCTTTGACAAAATCCAACACTCCTTTATGGTGAAAGTGCTGGAGAGTTCAGGAATACAGGGAAAATATCCAAATATAATAAAGGCAATTTACAAAAAGCTGATGGCCAACATCAAACTAAATGGAGAAAAACTCAAAGCAATCCCACTAAAACCAGGAACTAGACAAGGCTGTCCCCTCTCCCTCTATCTATTCAGCATAGTTCTTGAAGTTTTAGGTAAAGCAATAAGAGAACACAAGAAGATAAAAGGATAAAAATTGAAAAAGAAGAAATCAAACTATTTCTATTTGCAGATGACATGATTATATACATAAGTTACTCACAAAATTCTATCAGGGAACTTCTACAGCTGATAAACACCTTCAGCAATGTAGCAGGATACAAGATTAACTCAAAGAAATCAGTAGCCCTCCTATACACTAAAGACAAAAGGGATAAAAAAGAAATAAGGGAAACATCACCCTTTATAATAGTTGTAAATATCATTAAATACCTTGGTGTAACTATAACCAAAGAAGTATCAGATCTATTTGACAAAAACTTTAAATCTCTGAAGAAAGAAATTGAAGAGGATATCAGAAAATGATAAGATCTCCCATGTTCCTAGATAGGTAGGATCAGCATAGTAAAAATGACAATCTTACCAAAAGCTATCTACAGATTCAATGCACTTCCCATCAAAATCCCAACACAAGTTTTTACAGAATTTCAAAGAAAAATAATCAATTTCATCTGGAATAACAGGAAAGCCATGATTGCCAAATCAATTTTGCTCAACAAAAGAACTTCAGGAGGCATAACCATCCCTTACTTCAAATTATACTATAGAGCTACAGTAATAAAAACAGCTTGGTACTGGCATAAAAACAGACTTGTGGATCAACGGAATAGAACTGAAGACCCTGACATTCACCCACACACCTATGAACACCTGATTTTTGACAGAGAGTCCAAAAATATACAATGGAAGAAAGAGTGTCTTTAACAAATGGTGTTGGCATAACTGGATGGTAGTGTGTAGAAAAATGGAAATAGATCCAAACCTATCACCTTGCACAAAACTCAAATCCAAGTGGATCAAAGACCTCAACATAAACCCAGCCACACTGAACTTGATAGAAAAGAAAGTGGGAAATACTCTCCAACGTATTGGCACAGGTGACCACTTCCTAAATATAACACCAGTAACACAGACACTAAGAACAATAATCAATAAGTGGAACCTCCTGAAACTGAGAAGCTTCTGTAAGGCCAAGGACACAGTCAATAAGACAAAACAACAGCCTATAGAATGGGAAAAGATTTTTACCAACCCTACAAGTGACAGAGAACTGATCTCTAAAATATATAGAAAACTCAAGAAACTACAGCTCAAAGCCCTAAATAATTCAATTAAAAAATGGAGTTTGGAACTAAAAAGGGAATTCTCAGCAGAAGATTACAAATGGCTGAAAGGCACATAAAAAAGTGCTCAATATCTTTAGCCATCAGAGAAATGCAAATTGAAACAACTTTGATATATCACCTTGCACCTGTCAGAATGGCTAAGATTAAAAACACAGATGACAGCATATGCTGGAGAGGATGGGGAGCGAGGGGAACACTTCTCCATTGTTGGTGGGAGTGTAATCTTGTTCAGCCACTCTGAAATGTAGTATGGAGATTTCTCAGACAACTGGAAATCAATCTCCCTAAGGATCCAGCAATACCACTTTTAGGCATATACCTTAAAGACGCACAATTACACCCCAAAAGCATTAGCTCAACTATGTTTATAGCAGCATTATTCATAAGAGCAAGAACCTGGAAACAACCTAGATCCCCCTCAACTGAAGAATCGATTAGGGGACAAGTGCTGTCTGCAGAGTCCCAGCACACTCTGGAGCAGGGGCAGATAAACTCTGCAGGTCACCAGACCCGCAGCTCCTGCTGAGGGAAGCTGCACGGCTACCCACCACCACCTTGAACTGAGGAAGCCAATATCTGCAGGGGTCTCTGAAGGACAGACTCAGACCCTGACTAGAGGGGTGACAGGAGGCACACAAATCCAAGTGCCACAACCGACCAGGAGCCATCTAATTGTGAACCACTGAAGCCATGGGCAAACGTCAGTGCAAAAAATTACATAATAATACAAAGGACAACATGGTAACTCCAGAAGAGAGTGGTGATCTTACAAATACAAGACCTGAACTGAACAATGAAGAGGAAACAGAAGGAAGCAACACCAAAAATTCCTTTTTGATGATCATCGAAGCTCTCAAAGAAGATATGAAAAAAAGCCTTAAAGAAATAGAAGAAAATACAAACAAAAAATTGGAAGAGATGAACAAATCTGTGAAAGAAACATGCCAGGAACTAAAAGCTGAAATGGAAGCAATAAAAAAGGCACAAAAT
>PVIH01017469.1:18050-41846 GCA_004025045.1 Sigmodon hispidus | reverse complement strand
ATATTGTGATTATTGTTTTGAGGGAAAGAATTAGAAAACACTGAATTCAGAAAGAAAATGTATTTAGAATTGTAATCACTATTCTAAGTTAATTTCTGTGTAAAATTTGTAAAGCAATAGTTGGTTTGCAGTTAGGTTGTTGTTCTGCGAAGGGCTGTGTTCTCAGGCTGTTTCACAGAGAATCTCCCAAGACCTAGAGGTGAGGGCCTCTTAAGCTGGTGCTTGCTTGGATTCCAATGTGGTCTTTGTAAGAATGCATTGTTAGAATTCAGACTAGCCTGATGCTTAGGCCACAATACTCATTTCTTTGTTTTAGCAGTGTATCTTCTTTTTTAAATTTTTTAAAAAATTATGTGACTTGAAATTTTTGTGCCTTAACTGTTAAGGCATTCTGTGAAGCCTTTGTTCCACCAGGGTAGATTTTCATGGCCATCTCTCAACTTTCTATACATGCAAAAACGGCTTTCACATTTCTATACCTGAATTAGTCTCCACATTACCTCTAATAAAAACAGCATTATTGTCTAGCTGGTGCTTAGACCATAAGACTTTGTATCAGCTCTCTCCCCTTTCATGGGAATCCTTTTGAGATATTGTCCCTAGATAACAGGCTTCCTAGTGTTGGGATTTCTCACAAGGAAAGTGCATTTATGTCAAAGGAGAAATCAGTGGCAAACTTCCTGCTTCTCCCCCCTTTCCCTGCCTCCTGCCTGGGAATCAGGGAGAGTGACCACAGGCCCATCCCAACCCTCAGAAGGCTACAGCAGGGGAGGGCGTGACTTCTGCCATGTGCTCTTTTTCTGATACTACATCTTGACTTCTCCTCAGAGCCCCTGCCACGTCCTTGTCCCATCTGTCATGCACAGTCATAACTCTTCTAATAAATTATTCTCCCAATGATAAATTTCAGTGCCCTACTTGACCCCACATCTAAAGCCTTTCAGTTTTAATCAGATGGTGGCTATGGTTGGAGTGTCATAATGATTTATGCCTGGGATGGATTGAGTGGCTATGGGCTGATTGACTGCCACTCTCCTTTACACTTGGGAGCTTTTCATCTGGGCAGCTAAAGCTGTTTCACTGTATGGCTATCTTGGTGAGAGGTTGGAGTAAAGACTATGCTATGATGTTGAAACCAGGAACTAACACTGAGATATTTCAAGGTAAAAAAAATTTTTATGGCCAGGCCAAACTTACATTCTCCTTTTATGGAATGGAGTGGCCAAGAACAGAAGTAGAAGGGCCTTTTGAAGGTAAAGGAATATGTGATTCCAAAAGCAGAATTTTGGGATTATTTTTTGATTATGGAAAACATACACATCATGAGTTTATGGTCAAATATGTTATGGTTTATGGTCAGATAGTTAAATACCATAAAACAGTTTATGGTTAATCAGTTCTCAGAACATATCAAGAAACAATGGAAGCAATTTACAATGTGTGAATCACAAGGTTATACAAGGAGAAGAGGAAAAAAGACAAGTTAAGCTAGAGCTGAGAACATGAGTAGAGAAGAGAAAAGGAAAGAAATCAAAGTCTAATATTGTTTAACAACAACAACAACAACAACAAAAATAAATCAGACTGTGGAAGTTTGAATGTAATTGGCCCCTAGAAGCTTATAGGGAATGTCACTATTAGTAGGTGTGGCTTTGTTGAGTAGGTATGGCCCCTTATTGGAGGAAGTGTGTTACTGGGGAGGTGGGCTTTAAGATCTCATATAGACTCAAGCCATGCTCAGTGTCTCAGACCACTTCCTGTTGCCTGGTCAAGATGTAGGATTCTTCACTCCTTTCCAGTACCATGTCTGCCTGTACCCCACCATGTTGTACCACAGTAGTAATGGGCTAAACATCTGAAAATTTAAACATCATAATTAAATGTTGTTTTATTTTTCTGTATAAGAGTTTCTGAGGTCAAAGCGTCTCTTCATAGCAGTAGAAACCCTAACTAAGACAGAAGTTGGTACCAGGGACTGGGGTATTGCTGTGCTAGGATGGGCCATGTGTTTGCTTGGAGGAATTTGGACTTTGGTACTTCGGGTAAGAAAGGCAGTGATTCCATTCACTCTAAGTACTGTGGGCCTGACTCAAGAGGATTAAGAGGAAAATATTTAGTTGCCTAGAAATGATTCTTGTGGTATTTTGGTGAAGAATTTAGCTGCTTTTTGCCTTTGTCCAAAAAGTCTGCCTGAGGCTAAAGTGAAGAGTTTTGAAATAGTTCTATTGAAAAAGGAAATATAAAAACAGCCTAGTATAGACTGTGTTGTGTGGTGATAATGTTAACACTAATAAAAATTTATATTAAATAGAAGCAAATTGAGCAAAAAAAAAAAAATGTAAAGTTTGAGGAGAAAGGAGTACAAGAAAGCAGAAAGGAGCTAAATTTTGTGTTCAAGGAGATAAACACAACCAGAAAAGGAATAAAGGGAGTGGTGACCTCAGGGCAAGACCCAACTAGGGAAGCTTTAAGAAAAGCTTAGAGCTGGGTGGGGTGGTGTATGTGTTTAGTCCTAGAACCCAGAAGGTCAGCCTTATCTACTGATCTGGCTTCAGGACAGCCAAGCCTAGGCAGTGAAGGAATAGATCTAAGAAGCCTTGTAATAAAAAAATAGGAGGGAAACAATATTTGAAACATGATTTTGTTTTTGTTATAGTAACAGAGTAATTTGTGTTTTGCATACTTGTGCATAAGATACTTATTATGTGTTTCTACTCTCTAATTTTTGATAGAACTTTAAAATTTTACAATAATAACAAATTAGTTAAATAACTTACATGATAGTATATCATTAATAAGGTATCCTGTAACCCAATTGTTGGTATTTCATTTGTATCTGTTTTTATAGCAACATAAGTCTAATTTCTACCTATATCTTAAGGGAGTCCCCAAACTTTTATGGGTCACAAATTGTGTTGGTAAATATATTCTCTGGAAGGTATGAAAGCTGGTAAAACTACAGTGGAGTAGCTAGAGTACGTGTGAAGAGTCTAAGATGATGTCAATTCAAAGCTACATCTAATATTAGAAAGGAGGACATTTAATCATTGAAAGGATAGTTAGCTAAATTAGAAATGCCTTATTGGGGGTCTAATATATGTCAGCTTTTGTAGAATATGCTATTTAAATAAAATGGAAAATTAAAAAAGAAAAAAAAACATCTTCCTCTATAACTTGCTCATTTTTTCACCATAGATGTTGATATTATTGGTAATAATGATGTCATAAGATGAATATCACCCTGATTTGCAATTTCACCGGCTGAACACATTAGTTAATCCATTATCTTTAAGTTCAGAATCATGGAGTACTCAGGACATGGATAGAAATTAGTCTGATCCTTTGCCAGATTATAATGTGAATTGTCAGTGGCCCAGATCTCTATAGAATCATTCCTCATTCTTGAAATATCATAAGCTTGGGTATAGAGGATCTATATTTCTATAGGCCTTATGACTATCAGATATTCAATCATAAAGTCTTGGGTACAACTATCAGAAGTATTGCTAGTCCAACACTTTAAGGTTTTCTACATTTCTCTTGCAAACCAATTCCAAATGCCAAATAACTGTATATAAAGACTGAGGAGAGCCAATTCTGTGTACAAGTTAATTTTCTCATTGCTGCAATAAAAATCATCTGATAAAGAACAAATAAAGGATGAAAGAAATATTTACTCTGTTCAAGGATGTATATTCCATCTTGACAAGGAAGTGTGATTGTTTAAGTTTCATTCAAAACAGTGTCTCTGCCTAATGCCGATCAGATCATACACTTACACCTTTGTAGGATATTACACACTCAGACCACAACACACTACTTCCCTGATGTTCAGGGAAGTATTTATTTATTTATGTATTTATTAACATTATGACTATTCACTTCTGTGTCTTCTCTGTACCTCACTATGCCTATGACTATACAGATTTATACTACTGAATGGTTTATTTAACAAGTAAGCCACTTCACATGCACACTCTATTAGTTAGGGAATTGAACTAGAGATCATTCTTTTAAGCCAATTTTGCCTTTAAATTACAATATAAGATACAATAAAATATACAATACAAAACTGTGGGTAAGTAGTTTTTCCTACTAAAATATACTGGCCCAATTGCTTTAAATAAACATTCTATCAAAGGCTAATGTTAAACTTTAGCTCATACCTTCTCTTTCAGCATGTGTTACATTTTCCTTTCTTAGCTGCTCACTTGCAGTTAAATGACCCACATTGTCCCTCTGTGGAAGAGATTCCGAGATTGTCTGAAAAATAATTTTGAAAATGAGTTTCACAAATTTTCCTATTACTTCTAAAAGATCAGAATTTCCTATTTTAAAAGTAATGAGGCTAGATGTTAAAGGAAGCATATGCTGGATTCTACATCATTTGAATAGAGAACCTACTATTGATTACCTAAATCAATTCTATGTTTGGGTTCTATATGTCCAAAATAAAACTTGGACTAGGAATATCAAACTTGCAAGACCAGCAAGAATGTTTCTATAGAACAGTAGCTATCAAGGACATGTTAACAAGAACAGAAATTAAGAAGCTATCTCATAATATAATATTAAAATTAAAACATAGTATAATGTCATGAAATCTCCATGATAAGCCATACTGCTAGAGGAACAAACTGGTGACAAAAAAGATGAGATAGAATAGAGATTTCAACATGTCTGTTTTATGACATATATTCATTTAAACATCAACTTAGCATCTTTTCTGTGTTTGGTGATATTAGTTAAACACTGCACAAAACCCAACAAGCTCTTTGTGGTCATAATCACATATAGGTGCTTGCTTAGTAATTCATGGTAATGGTAAGCAAATGAACCAAATTGAAGAAAATAAAAGGAAATTGGCAACAAAAAACTATAAATTAGAAAAGTACATTTTACATTGCATTCTCTAGAGGGAAAAAAGAGTATTTTTGAAAGCTACAGAGTTACAAAAATTCCTTTTTTGAAAATTATTCTAAGAGAATATTAAGCACCTAGAATAATTTTTTTTGACATTTTGCCTTGAAGAAAGACAGGAATGTGTGGCAAGAGAAGGCTTTGAAGTTTAATTGGCTCTCATATTTTCCATAGGGATAACATCTTACTAATAACTTATTTCATGTACATGAACTTTTTAATAATCTTTGTTGTAACAATAGTCATTATAAGAAAACATATTTGAGGGGCTGGAGAAATAGCTCAACACTGGAAGCTCTTGCAAAAGACCCAGGTTTGGTGGCCAGTGCCATCACAACCTTTGTGACTCCAGTTTCAGTCACATGGAATATGACTCCCTCTTCTGACTTCTGTGAACACTGCATGGATGTGTTGACTTACATACAGGGAAAACACACATACACATACAAATAAAACCTGCCTTAAGTAAAATATTTGAAGTTGTAGGGAATAAGAAAGTTATATACTGGATGATGATATACAAGCAAATATTAGAAAGGATATGCAACTGATTCCCATCTTGGAGAATACTCCAGAATTATGATGGCTCTCAGTGACAGGTTCAGGGATCACTGTGGGAAAGGGAGGGAAGGACTTTAATAAGACTATAAGGAAGCAGTGTTTCCTAGACAAATGAGGAAATTCATACCTATGAATTCATAGTAGTAGAGACATCCTGCTCAAGACCTGTATCATCACAAGCCAGAGAAAATCTCAACATGGAGTGAATCAGGTGGTTGACACAGAGTCGCACTCCTAGCTAAGGAGTTATTGGCAATTGATAAAGTATAGAAGAAATATAATAAGTTTGTTTTAAGTGTACGATCCCTGATAGGTCATCCATGCTTTGGGAGAAGACTATGTATTTAATAGTATATGGGCAGCAATAGCTTTAATAGTTGAGTTAAAAAAAAAAAAGAGGACACAAAATTGGTGGATAGTGAGTGGGCTTATGGGAGGGGTTGGAAAGGGTGGAATATGGCCAAAATACTTTTGTAACAAATTTTCAAAGGACTAATAAAAAATACTTGTCAAATGAATGAACAACATAGAGGTAAATAAAACTAAAATAGGTATTACTTAAAAACAAGGAATGAGGTTAAGAATGTGTATGCAAGCAGCATTTGAAATGTGCCATGCACCCCCTTTTACATTCCTATCTATCTCACAACACTGACTGTGACAATATTTACCCATGCTTCACTATTAGGTTACTCCACAATGAAAGAACCAAAGGAAGAACAGACAGGGTCTACTGTACTCTCTACCTAATGTGTCTACTCACTGCTTTATTGCATGACAGACACAGTCTCAGTCCCTGGAGCACAGCTGAATATCATGCACCGCACTAAACTCTACTTACAGAATTCTACCTGTATAGTTACTGACTGGACCCACACACTCTTTCAATGTTCTTTCGAAAAAGTTGAACTGTGTTTATGACTTATATGTGTTTGCATCTTACCAGCCCTGCCTTCCTGTTGCAGTGTCATGGGCATTGATCTTGGTTATTCTGTGCTTAATGCATATCATATAGTTATGTACAGTCAGCAATCTAAAGTTACAACATTGAAAATACAGTGCTTATGCACTTGGAAGACATGGGCAATCTTCAGGAAATTTATTGTAGTGGAAGGAAAGGTTAATTTTATTTCTCTGAATTTGTTCAGGCTTTAAGAATATTTTAAAATCACAATGAGCTGAAATATTTTAAAATTAAATACACAACTATGACTATATACACTTATAATAGTGTCATATGAAGTGTACATTCACTTCCCTTAGTTACAATGTCAAGCAGGAACAATGAACACTCATCCAGTATTAAATGACACTCTGAAATCTAACATTTACATACCAGTGACCCCAGGCTCTCGCTGCTCTCATGTCCTACTTGCTCTTCTATTGAAGTCATGGCCTCTCTGCCTGGCTTTGCTGATAAATGCACATCTTTAAGTAAAGTAGAATTTAATTGTATTGCAGATTAAATAAAAACATAAATATTAATTTGAATATTTGAACATATTAAAATGAAAACTGAATTTTTATACTACTAATGAATGGACTCTATTGCCCTCAATCTTAGATGAAGATGTGATTCCACAGAGGCTGGTTTTGATTATGTATGTATGTATGTATCTCTGTATGTATCACTAGTACTAGTTTGATTCAGATTATTTTACTCTGACCAATATAATACTATTTTGAGAAACAATCTATAACTGAACATTAAATATTGATTCACATAGGAGTCACCAGTTATGTTTCTAGTTATTTTATAAAAATCAAACAGAATTGTACATTGAAGTACTACCAAGTTCAATGTCTTCTCAACAACAGAGAGGAAAAGAAAAATGAAAATCAGCATATCTGCTGAGCTATCATGATTGAATATGCAATCATTATCCCTCTCCTACACTTCCAGTGCTTTGCATTTCACTTTCTAAAGAGTTCCACCATTTTCATCTGAATAAACCTTTTATAATTTTTTATGTGTCTTGTACTCATGAGCATTAAAATCATTAATTTCTCTGTTTTCTGTGGCTTATTATGCTTTACTACTCCGGATATTATAAATCCCTATAACCTACTGAGTAATTCCACTGCTCATCTGGAGGGAAAGTTTAGAAGTGATCATACAAGCAAGAAAAATGGATTTGTGTCTTAGAGTCTCATCTACAGCAAATATTTTATAATTGTTAGTCACACAGAGAAAGAATGATTTTTAGCAAGAAAGAATCGCATGTTTAAGATTACTTCACAATATTCCACATGTTAAGTTCTTATGTAAATTCATATAAAATTTAGCAATTGACCCAATTCTGTGATGTTATAGCCACAAAAGATAATAGGAAACTAAATAGAATAAATGTTGAATGAAGATAACCACTGTCACAAGCTTGATGGAACACATGAACCTATGGGAGACATCTCACATCCAGGACTTTGACTCTTTAACAGTTTCTGTTATTCTATAGACTCCACAATCCTCTTGTTATTCATTGCCAAGTCTTTGTGTATTTCATTAGACCTAGCTGCTAAGAAAATACAATACCTTGAGTACATTTAACAATGCAGCTGCATTAATATTGAAACTGGATGAAATATGAAGCTCATCTCTACTTTTCTCTTTTAAATTACAATGTAAAAGTTGGGTTAGCATCATTGTCTACTTGCACACATATTCACTTTGATTTAAATACACATTGTGTCTAAAGGCAATTCAGGGAACATAGCTCATACCTTCCATTTTGCCATTTGTCACATTTTCGCTTCTTTGTTCTGTAGACACAGCTAAATGACATACATCTTCCTTCCCATCCTGCTAGAATGAAGGTGAAATTTGAGCTGCACAAAATCGGATGTTAACCTATGAGAGTTCATATTTTCTCATTTTAAAAGCAACAAGACCAGAGAACAACCAGAGCCTTTACAAGATTCCCTCCTATTTGAATAAAGATCCTAATGTTGTATCCTCATATGAACATTGGCTAGCTTCAGAAGTATTTTCAATAATGGCTATCTCAACATGTAAAGGCACATTGAAGATTATGTTAGTGTTTTAAAAATAAAGAAAACAGCATGCACATACGCACACAGAAGAACCATTCCACCTATGAAATGAATATAAAGTACATTTGCATGTTTTTAAACCCAATATTGCATGCATCTTAAACTCCAGTCTTTCACAAACCAACTCTCAAACTTACATAGAGTAGAATAGTCTACCCCAAGTATATCCATAGCAATCTAATATTATTTTTATGACAACCAAAAATGTGTATATATCTCCTGTAGTTATTATAAAATAAAATCACTTCCTTTGTGTTAAATACACATATATTAAACAAAAATTATGCAAGTCATATTAAAACTAATGATGTACATTTAAAATAAGCCTGTTCCATATTTTTCAGATACCAAAGCTGAAGGTGATAAGAAAGAGATAAAATGGAGACTTCAACATGTCTATGTTTTACTTTCTACACTTTAATTTTGTCTCTGTATATGTGGAACTATGTACTTATAGGGATCTGAGTGGGTATCGTGTGTAAATGAATATACTTGCATGAATGTGTTCCTGCTTATGAAGGCCTGGGTGATTTAAGGAGTCTTCACTGATTTTCCTCCATACATTCATACAGCAAGATCTCTAAATTGGACCTGAAGTCAAATTTAGCTAGCTTGTTCTTCAGTAATGTCTTTCACTTCTTACCTATTGAGTTACAGGTAGTCTTCAATACTTACTTGGCATTTCCTGGTACTGAGGACCTGAACTTTTCTACACACTTCACCTCTGTAGCAACCACTCTAGCTACTCGACCAAAAACCAGTCCCTTATTAACCAGGCACTTTAAAAAGGTATTCATCATCTTTTCTGCATATTTAAAGAATTAATTAAATACTATGCAAACCCCAACTACCTGACTGTGTTTATTGGTCACCTGTAGTGCTTTCTTACATCTTTTTTCAACACTTAGACTTTCAGATTGTGATAATGGAAAATAAATGGATCCTATTAAGTAAAATAAATAGAAGATGACAAAAATCATTGGAAATTTAAAAATTACATTTGATTGCCCAGAGGAATAAAAGAGCATTAGGAATTGTTATACATAAAACAAATTCTTACATTGCACTTGGTGTAATGATTATAAACTACTTAAGCTTTTGGTGTCCAATGTTGTTTTGAAGGTAGTGAAGGATATAGGGAAAGGAAAAGGTTTACTTTCCTCTCATGTTTCCCATGTAGGGAATGCACTATCAAGTGCTTGTTATAGATAAAAGACTTTTTAAAGCTTTTAATATTTAGTGGTTATAATTTTGATAAGAAGGTTAGAATTAGTTTACAAAGATCACAGAAATTTTAGATAAGAGTGGATTTACATAATAACATACTGGTACAAGAAATGATACACATATAAATCTCAACTAAGGAAGAAATTTGAACATGCAAAACAAGGCTTAGAAATGAGAAAAGTGTGAGAAGGTTTCCTGGAAGTCTAATGTAGGTGTTCCAGTCACTCACTGAACATCTCTTGACTGATCCATATAAATTTAAATGTGACTATGAAGGCATTTGTTCCATTGCTTCTGGTCATTCTGCAATGGGAAGACCTCATGATGAACAGATGTGTTCTACTATATTCTGTCCAGTCCTCCTATTCATTGGCATGACTGACTTGTTCTCAACCCTCAGTATGCAGTTAAATACCACACAGGACAATTTAACTATAGAATTTCAAACAGCCTGCACGGATTCTACCTACAGACAGCACTCTTGTTCTTCACGTAAGCATCCTTTGCTTTATTTATATAAATCACAGACCATAAATGTTTGTATCTTCCTTAGATTTGCTACTTTGTCACTGTGTTATAAGCCCTTATCAGGGTTTTTCAGTGTTTAATATATATGACATAATAGTAACTTGTTCAAAATTAAAATATTTAAAACATCACTAAGAGTATACCAAACTTAGCTATGATATTACTTTAACAAATGACTACTAAAAGCTTATATACCTGAAATCCAAAAAATAAAAAAGGATAAAAAACCAAAAATACATACAAATATTGAAAAAAAAGTTTATATACCTGAAATCCATGTAGATAGATAAAATAATATGAGCTATCTAAAACCAACATATGTCTATGCAGGAAGCGTCGGGTAGTTTGAGTAACATTTGTCAGTTTACATTCTTTAAATAAAGACAGCCTAAGAAGGTGTTTTCATGTGTTCATACATATGTGAGAGTACATATTCTCAGAATGAACTTTTGGTAGGCAATATACATTAGCTAGAGACTAGAGGAAGGATTCAGCCTTACGGTTGGAAATATTGCCTGGTAATCCAAAACCACAAATGTTGACCCACCCTTTAGCATCAATCCAACTGGAGGCTGTCATGCATAGTTTTTCAAATTTACAAGTTTTATAACTTTTATAAAGATACTGACATTTGAATGAATGAAGTTCTTTTCTGTATTTCATGCAGAACTTTAAACAGTATAACAAATGTGATGAACTAATGTTTTAAAAATAAATACTAAATTATGACCATTTGCTCTGTAGGATAATCTAAAGTGCAGTTTGTTTGCGTGGGCTACCTTGTTAAACAAACAGTATTGAACGGCAATTGTCGACATAAATGTTTATATACCACAGACTTAACTCTTTTGCTGCTGTATTGCCTTGTTTGTCCTTCTGTTGATGTCACTTCTTTGTCTGGTTTTGCTTAAAAAAAATGCACAAATTTAAGTAAATAAAATATAATGATATAAAAGATAAAATAAAAGTATAATATATCTTTAAAATTATTTAAAACAAAATTTGAATATTTATTGTCCTTATAGTTTTCTTTACCCTTAGTATTTGTGTGTGTGTATGTACACATACATATACATACATATGCATTTGTATGCTTGCGTATGAATTGAGCAGACACTGATTTCCTATAGTGTGGGAGCCCACAAAGATTTTGAATTGGGGTTTATTGTCACCTTGACTCAAGGTCAGAGAGTCCAATCTTGTTTTGCCTTTCAAGGCTTCATAACAGGATGTTTGTCCAAGGGCATGATAACCAGGTGTCTTATTCTTTGGGGTCTAATGGCAGGATGCTTTTCTGTAAGGCATGATTACTAGATGTTTTGTAAATTAAGATGTTTACTTGTCTGTACTTTGAACCATGATGTCCTTGAGAGGGAGAGGTCTTGCCCTCCCGCTTTGGGTATAAAAAGAACCTGTGAAATAAACTTAAGGTTTTGGTATTGAGTGACAGCCCTTCCTACATAAGTTTTCTGTCTCTGATCTAGTTCTTTCTTTCTCTGCAATCTCTCAATCTACACTTCCTTTACACAAAGGCCTGCTCAATAGTCAGGTGGGACCTGACACTATATGTTAAAGAAATAAAATATTTTGAGGCTTCAGTTTCAAGTTCATCAACTAAAGATCAGTGATTAAACCAAAACAGACATTTCAAAATACCAGTGATGTTTTTAAATTTATCAGGCTCAGTGTTTGCAACCTTATAAAAGGAATATGAGGGCTGGAGAGATGGCTCAGTGGTTAAGAGCACCGTCTGCTCTTCCAGAGGACCCGGGTTTGATTCCCAGCACCCACATGGCAGCTAACAATTGTCTGTAGTTCCAGTTTCAGGCAAACACCAAGGCAAATAAATAAATAAATAAAGTTTAAAAAAAAGCAATATGAGAACAATGTTTACTTTTAACATCAAAACTTGGCTCAAATATTGTTCACTTTCCTATATCTTTGTTGAGACTCAGCTCATCTTCACTAAAGAGACAAGAGAACTTTTCAGGTCTTACTAGCAAGTCAGCCTCAACAAATCCCATGTCCCAGGGAGAGAAACTCTCTCAAGAAATTCAGTGATTGGCTCTGAAAAGTACAACTTGAGAATAATCTAAGCTTCCATTTGGACATACATATGTACAACCATGTACACATATGTGTATATACACAAACAAAAAAGATAGTTGAATGAAAAATAAAATGATCTTTATGTAGTTACTGAGTATTTAGAATCAGCTACAGATTGACTAATTGCAACATTTATTATAACATAATTTTTTGACTCTAGAAATAAGTATTTTAATAGTATCCTGTGTAGATAATATTATCCTGCATTGCTTTCATGAACCATGCTAGTCATTGTAGAGATTTTATTAAAGAACTAACCAAGACACCCTTAACTTAGTAAGAGTTATTGTTTTTATGTCAGTGGTAATATCTAAATACATAGGCTTCATTGTAATATATTTGTACACTGTGTGAAAATATATTGCTGTGATTGGTACAATAAAAATCTGAACTGTCAAAACCAAGACAGGAGGTTGTTGGTTTCACACATGAAAACATACACACACTACCAGCGCCACACTAGAGTTTACTCAGGAAAGTTGCCAGGCAAGTACAAGGGAAGAGAATCAGAAGAGAAAAGCAGTATTACCTTTTAAGAGAACAGGTGGGGACAGACTTACATAGCCATGCCTCGGGACATGCCCTCTGTGTTCTGCTAGTGCCATGCTGGGTATAATATGTGGTTGCTACATGCCAGGAATTCTTATCTCACCCAGTGCCATGTTGGGTTAGGACCAGCACATTTACCACATAGCTACTATGTGTCAGCAATCCTTAAAGAGGTATCGATGAGAGTTTTAGGCAGAGTGAGAATTCTGGGCAGAAGAAGGCAGTGTGGACAAATAGATGTAGAGGAAGCATCATAGCAGCATGGGCAGTATGAAGAGATGTGGTAATGAGTCATGTGGTAGAACATAAATCAATAGAAATGGGTTAATTTAAGTTATAAGAGTTAGTGGGAAAAGTCTAGGCTAAGGCCAATATTTCATAATGATAATGATAATAATAATAAGACTCCATGTCATTATTTGGGGGTGGCTGGTAGGATAGAGAAAGACTCATTACAAGGATCCCTGTAGCTTCTGTCTTTGATGTCTGAGAACTACAAAATCATTATGATGATGCCATTCATCACATTTCTAGATTACCCTTATGCTTTAAATAACCTAAATAACCTATCAACAACAATAATGTGTGTGTATGTGTGTGCACATGTATATGTGTCATGTTTATGTATGCTTGTCTGTAAAAGCATAAATGCATGTGTATTTGTGTGCCCATCTGATGTATCAAAGGAGTCATCTAACTTGTTTTTTGAGACAAAATCTTTTGTTGATGTGGAGCTCGCTGCATAGACAAAACTCTCTGGGACATGTGCTCCAAACTCAACAGCCTCCCCCACCCCCAAAGCTGGAATTTCAAGAGTTGGAAACCCTGCTTCTCTTTTCAGGATTTTATTTGATCAAACTCCAGTCCACATGCTTGCATCAAGCACTTACAGAGTGCGCTTCTCCACTAAACGCAGGACTTTTGTTTGAATGAGAATATAATGAAAACAAATGAAGCACATTCTGAGAGATACATAAGGAGCTGGTGGTGAGGAGACCAAAGTGTCTCCCTCTGCTTTCCTTCCCTGAGACAAACCCTCAGGTATAAAATCATCTCTTCACACATTCTTCATTCCTCCCACTTTCTAGATGGTCTTCTTTCTGTCCAGTTACTGTTAGATGTATAATGATGCTGCATTTTCTTTACCCCTGAATCACTACTGTGTAGGAATTATACAAATGGAATTAAGTGATAGCACAGAGAGCTAATGCACACATTCCAAAAGGAAACTAAACATTTCTATTGTTCATCTCATTGGACTGTCTGGCTGTCCAGAAATATACCCAGAACCAAAGCAGTATTTAATCTCTCTGGTTCTGTTATGTCTAAAACCATGATCAACATTTGCATAGAACTTTTAATATCTAATCCACAGCACAATGCAGGATTAACCAGAAGAATCCTCTTTAATCAAAGGAAAATCCAGAATCCCAGAACACCCTAATCTCAATGTCAAGTCTGTCATGAGACCAACAAGAGATCCATCAAAATTGAGAATTTATACCTGATAGGAGATCTCATTTTAAATTATATTATCCCAAATCATTTTCAAGTCTGTCTTGTTCCATATTCAAATGTTCGCTGAATTAAAACTGCAGAAGACTTAAACGAGGTGGGGTGTTGAACTGGTTAAAAAACTCACAGCCCTCTTAGTGCTCTGGCTCTCTCCAGATCTATCACTTGGGCTCATGTGATGCTACACTGAGATGAGATCTACTATTGAATATCAACTTCTATCCATGTGCTAAATGACTGCAGTATCTCTATCTGATGAAACTCAAGAACAAGTAGACATGATGCTTTATCATTGCCTAATGTCGTCTCAGAAATATTGAAGTGAAATGCATGCTTTGCTGTTAGCCCTTGGTTACATGTTAGAAGGTCACATTGTGGTTCCTACATATATAGTATCCTATGTTTCATTTCCTAGAGGATTTCAGTGTTTTTCACACTCCTCTCTTCACACCTTGCTGGCCTGTTTACTCCTTGCACTCAATAACCATGGCAACCTTCGTTTCCCTGCCTTCTCTGCACTTTCTTCAGCATGTTCCTCAGATGACTCAATATTTTGTATCTACTTAGAAATTCAGCTGCTATAGTGGCACATTAAATTTCAACATTTGTAAATCATACAACATTCTTATTACGACGTAACTTCCTGTCTGAGAAATAGGTCAGCATCTCTGTCTACTAGAATAACTTGTTCCATCTGACTCAGCTAAATATTATCTACATGCATCTTCCTTCCAAGGGCTGCACATAAAATGTAGTAGAACTTACATTTAGTTTCTGCATTTGCCATATTTTCTAGTATTCGGACTGCAGGCACAGAAAAATAAAGCACATCTTCCATATATGTAGCAGTTTCAGAGGTCATCTGTTAAAATTAATATTTAAAAAACACATCTAAATACCACACTTCAAATGCAGCCACTTTTAAAAATTAGAGCACCGAGTATTATCACCCATGTCTTCTGATCTAAGAACCTTAAATGTTACCTAAATCAAATCTAAGTTCTTTATGCCCACTGATAACAAACAATACAAAGAAGACCATCTGCAACATTATAAGAGAAATAAGGCTGATACCAAAATGCCAGAAGCAAATATAAATGATGAGTATTTGGTAATGCTTTCGAAATAAAATTTTATTCTTGGGAGGCAGAGGCAGGCAGTTCTCTGAGGCTGATAACAAGTTAGTCTACAGAACAAATTCCAGGACAGCCAAGGTTACATAGAAAAACTCTGTCTCCAAATAAATAAATAAATAAAATAAAATTTAAACCACACACCAAACCTTTCACCTATAAAAAGAAATGCCAAGTGTCTTATTTATTACATTACAATCGCCACCTGAAATATATTAAAATTCCATCTATAAGAGACTCACAAATGGATAGTTACAGAGAAGGAAACATTCTAGTAAGCCTTCTTTTGATTAATAAAAATCTAGTATTAGCACAAAACTGGCAAAAAACATTTTATATGATTTGGGTAAATAGCATGGTCATTTTAATGCTATAAAATGATACACAATACACTACATATTATCACACTAAATCTCTAAGTTAAACATCTTAATATATCTTAGTTCCACTCAGTGGATGGATTAACTAAAGTTATTTCATATCCCATTAGATTAACACTCAACATGGCATTGTTTCACAAAATAAAGTCTTTTTAAACAATACCCAAAGTTTGTTCTGTATGGTCAAGAAATATTTATTATTTGGTTTGCAAAACTCAGTAATATGTCTCTTGCTTCTTTCTTACATGTAGCCAGTGAATGTCTTTAGTGAGAACAATGATAACTGAATAGATCTCATAAAACAAAATAAAAAATGTAAGTTGTCAACAAGGGAAATAGTATGTAAAATGGAGCTGAACATTTCAATCCCAAGTGAAGTCCTAAGAAATTATAACTCAAAGTCTTTATTTTATTAGACTTTATTAGACAGTTGATGTCACAGAGTATCACGGATTAGAACTGTCTCAGACGTGGCTTTGAAGAAAGAGGAAGCTGCATCTGCTCATTTGTGAGACCATAGTTTGATCTTAATAATTGGAATGTTATAAAGTTGATACACTTGGAGGATGTAGCAATTTTCATAAAGACACTAGGCAAAAACTAAGGTGATCTTTAATTCTAAATGACTCTAAAAATACTTTAAGTATTATAAGATGGTTAAATGTTTTAAAAAATAAATACAGAATTACGATTATTCTACATAGTGATATACTATTTAACTGTATGTGCCTATTCTATCCTGTTAAATCAAATGACACAGTATTATATATTTACATACCAGTGAATGAATATTTTCATGGTTGTCATGTTTTTGTTGTTCTGTTGATACTATTCCCTTGTGTGGAACTGATAAAAAAATGCACATATTTATATAGCATTAGTTATAATGTAAGTATAGTTACAATGTATCAGAATAATTGGAGATGTTTAAACTTAGTTATAACGAATGGTGAGTTTTTATAATTTTAGAAAATCTACGTAAGTTTGACATATTATGTGATGCATGGAATCATGCAAGTTTTACATATAGGATCAGGGTGGTATTTTAACACCTATTTGTAATACATAGATATTGTATTGAAGGGCCTCTCTCTAAAACCTAAACAGAAAGAATAGCAGATGTATGAGAAGGAGGAGAACCAAGAACCACATAGGAGGAGGAAGAGACAGAGGAGGCAGAAGAAGATGAGGAGGAAGAATGGGAAGGGCATTTGGAGCAATAGCACAGTTCTTAGAAAGTAATTTCATTTGAGGGACAAGCAGTTTGGATTCATGACTAAGTATCATCCATAGCAGAAATTTTATAAGTAATTTCACATACCAACACACAACTATTTTTAGTGCATAAGGCATTAAAGAAAGAATTTCATCACCCAATCCCCCCCACACACATACACTGCACCCATACACTGCACACATGCTTCCACTAATTCCTTCTTATCCCTACATGGTTCTCTTATCACTTCTTTCTCTATCTCCTTTTCCTTGGTGCCTCTTCTCAGACATTATGATACTTTGTGATGTATTTTTATCTCAGCTTGTTTAGCAGTTTACTCAGATACAATGTTTGCAGAAAGTGTTTGTACATGGCCTGTATTAAGCTTTAATTTGCTATGTGAGAAATAAGCAAATATATTTGACTACAATAATAAAGCAACCATTGTGAGTCCCAAAAATATTTTCTCTAAAGGGCTGCACATCAAGACTTTACCTGGCACTCCCGAGTTGGTGACATGTTCCGGTCTCTCATCTGCACTCCTTGCTAGATGAGCCACATCCTCCTCCTGTGAGAAGGTCTCAGAGGTACTCTGTTAAAATTAATATGAAAATAAGCTGCAAAATACCTTCCTTTCTTGTAAGAGTATTCAAATGCCTCATTCCAAAAGCAGCTGGACTGAACTGCAATGTTCTGGAAATCTTTATCGTTCACAGTGAACCCCGTTAAGTACTATCTAATGCAAACCTAACTGCTGAGTCACGTTCCTCTACCGGTGAGTGCACACATGGAAGAAAATCTGAAACATTTTCTAGGGATCAGAATAACTGTAAAGTAAGCTAAACAAGAAAAGATGGATAAGGATGATTTGTGAACAATTTAATATGAGAATTTATGTCAAATTCATAAATGATACCTCTTAGCATTTAGGCATCTGTACTGGCCTGCCTTTAGAGTCCTGACAGGATATATCCTCAGCTGCAGCCTGAGCTGCACCCCCTGAGTGCAGTCTTTACTTTCCCTTGTAAAGGGTGGGCCTTCCCCACCTCCCATCTCTCTTCCATTGCCCTTTTCCCCTGGGGCTGCTCTCTGTCTCCTTCTCAGCTCTTCCCCTCCCTTCCCCTCCCCTCAGTAAACCTCCCACATAGGCATTGTTGTAAGGTTTGACTCCTTCACTTTTTTTAAAAAATACATATAATAATAAATGTCAAGTTTTATTTTTCAGATTAAAATAATTGCCACAAGTAGTGAAAATTTTATCAGCAACTAAGCAGCTCACAGACAAATACATGAGAATCCCACAAACCTACATAGGTACTTATAGGCATCAAGTATTTTTACCATAAAACTAGCAAAAAAAAAAAAATGTGTGTGTTTCACTTTATTTGCTCAAGGTAAAGTATCATTTTTATCTTAAAATAATGATAATAATAATTAAAACATAGGAACCTATAAAGCTCATTGTTAAACCTCCGGTTCAATCTTATTCCCATGTCATAGACTGAAGAACTGATGGAAATGTGGTCACATAACAATGGGAACCTCAGTGTGGCATTGTTTCATAATGTGTAGTGATATGTGGATATATATTACTTATTTAATAAAACCTGAATATTGGGAAGAGAGAGCATAGAGTCAAATCCTAGGCATACAGTTCAGGAAATTCTTAAACCCTGAATACAAAGATAAACAGCTGAGTCAGTCACATACACCTTTAATCCCAGCACAGGGAGAGCCGGAAGTGGTAACCTCCACCCTTGATGCCACAACTCCAGAGACAGAACTTCTTCTGTTTCTGTGAGTTCAAGGCTATATGCCTTTAATCCTAACCTGGATGGAATGGGGTTTATAAGGGCTTGTAGAAACCCAGAGAGAGGTAGAAGCCACTGGCAGAAGTGACCAGGAGTGAGGCTGAGGAATTTGCAAGATAGCTGGGTGAGAATTGACTGTGGTGCTTCCTCTCTCTGATATTTCTGCCTTCCACCAATAATTGGCTCAGAGTCCTATCTGTGATACTATAGTGTAGTCTTCTCTTAACAAGTATAAGCCTGTGAGTATATCAAATGTTACACTATGCAAAACCTAACAAGCCCGATATGTTTAGAGACGTCTGTTGGTGCTTTCTTACATGTAATCAATAAATATATGCAACCATAATAAATCAAATCAAACAAAAATATCAGTTATCAACAAAGAAAATACTTTGGAGTATCAAACTCAGCATTCAGTTCCCAGAGAAAAGAATGAAATTTCTGAAAGCTAGAATAAAAATAATCTCTGATAAAAACTAAGACAGTAGGTACTGGCAAATTACAGCCATTTTAATAGTAGGTTCTAATATGAATAAACAGCTGTCTATGTTTACTTATCTTTTACTTGTAAGGAGATATTTTGTTTTTAACAAATTAGTATGTTATAGAGCTAAAACACATAAAATTTTAAATAATTTTCACAAAGATATTGAGCAACAAAATTAAGACCATGTTTAGCTTTGACTTCATAAGGACCCCCCAAGAATATGTTAAAAATAATAAGATGGTAAAATATATTTTAAATAAAAAAGCATATTGTGTATGACAGTTTGATATGTAATTGTATTTGCCTCCCATATTATTAAACAAGTTAAAGCAAACAGTATTGAATGAGACCCAGCAATGCAATATTTACATACCCATGATTGTATACTTTGACAATCCTCATTTCTTGTTAGTTCTTTTGTTGATTTTACTTCATTGTCTGGTCCTTCTGACAAATGAATATATTTAATTATAATTAGCTATAATATAGTAATGGACAAAATAAAAGTATTATATAGAAATAAATTGAATGTTTAAGCCTAGTTTTGATAATATTAAATTTTCATTTTTTTCCACTTAACAATTTTAAGGGTTCATCCTACTTAGTTGAATGTTTAATATATTATGAGATACACATGGTCATGTAAACTTAAATGTTACTTGAGCAGACATTAGATAGTGTGAGGTAAAGAGAACTCAACAGTTTTAAATGAATCACTCAACAGGAATGAGCAAATACACTTATCAGAGCATGCACTAATTAGAGATCACAGTACACAGACTCAGACTTGACCTAGGAAATGTTTCTAAAATGTTCATGACATGACATCATCTTGTGATATTTATATTAAGTCATCTGATCTGTGAAAATGGACCTTGTTCTTCGACTCAGCACAGATACTGAATGCCATGTTGAATTAGCTGGAAGAAATGCTATATGTAAATTTCCAATAGCTTGTGGATTTCAGTAGGAATGAAAATATATTTTTGCACTTTTCACCTTGGGAAATTACTGTAGTCTTAAAGATAGGCCTGAATTCTACAGGGCAAAATGAACTACAAAACCCAGTGTGCTTGATGATGTCCACTTTTCCAGTAATTATTGTAAGCTTTGGAAAGGGTGTACACATCAATCATTAAACAGTAGGGGTTGCATAACTGGCCAAGGATCTTCCTTGTGAACTGTACTAGGGGAAGTCACACAGGTAGGCTCATATTTTAAAACTTTTGTTCCTAACATTTGTGTGCATTTTGTAATTTATATGCCAATGCCAACAAGGACATTTAAATCATTGACAAATTATTTTTTGAGTTTTGAGTTGTAAAAATAAAAGAATAGGAACATGGTGCTGTAATAGGTTTCTGACCCAGACTTTCCTGTCTAGCACAGTGTTCTGGCCCCACAGACCCGCAGTTTCACAGGCCCAGAGAGTCACAGAATCACACAAATGCTTATATTATTTTTACACTAATTGATGTAGGGCTCAGGCATATAACTTGCTAACTCGTTCACCTGAACTCAACCCATCTTGTTCAGCCATGTGGCTCAGTACCTTTTCTCTGAGCAGCATTTCAGCTTCTTTCTTCCACATCTGTGGCTATCTCCTCATTGTGTATGTGGCATCCCTGTGGCATCTGTCTCTGCTCTGAGATGTTCCAGAGTTTTCCTAGCCTAGTAGCCCTGCCCACAGTTCCTGTATGCCTTTAGCCAATCAGCTTTTATTAAACCCGTAGGTGGGACAAATACATACAACAACAGGAAAACGTAGCAACAATCCCACTACAACATGGCAAATATTTCACATTCTTCACATCACTTCTTCTCATAGTGTTATCAATATTGCAAATTACCTGATTCACTTGTACTTTCATCCAAGCTTATTACTGCTGTGTATTCAAATGCACTCTCCCTTTGGATGGTAGGCTGTAGGGATGTTGAGAAAAGAAATTTAATTTTCTATTTCATAAAAAATGCCATTAATCATACTGGAACTATGTAATGTATTACCTGGAATTGAGATGGATATTCCTTTGGAGATTCTATAAATATGAAGAGGTACAGAATCAGCTATGCAAAACTGGGCAAAGTAACCAATTAACAGCACAGCACTAATAAGGAACTGAATCTTTCCAAGTGATTAACTTGGAAAACTGTGAACTATTTAGAGTTTGGACACTGGACAAAATTACTTGCCTCCTTTCATGCTTTTAGTTCATAATAGCAAAAAATAAATAAATAAAAGTTTTTAAAAAATAAAGATAAATCCTTAAAAAATTTAAAGGTGTTTTTTTCAGAGTTACATGAGTCTAGTGAATATCACTTAGAAAAATGAAAACACACCACTTTGAACAAGCTGAGTGGTAAAGAGAATTTGATCTCTGGTCAGATACCAACTCCAGGAGACTGAGGTGTACTGTTGCTGTGTATGCTGGTGGTAATTGTCAGGACACATATACTTATTGGAACATACAAGAATGTTCATTCTGTCATACTATAGTAATTTATTGTGTTATTCATTTGTTCTATGACTTAGCAAAAACAAAGAGATGATGAAAATACATTTTAAGAAATGTATGGTGCTGTGTATCAACAC
This sequence comes from Sigmodon hispidus, assembly GCA_004025045.1. Taxonomy (NCBI): domain Eukaryota; kingdom Metazoa; phylum Chordata; class Mammalia; order Rodentia; family Cricetidae; genus Sigmodon; species Sigmodon hispidus. Next base: position 19,766 of record PVIH01017469.1, on the reverse strand, counting down.
TCATTTTCACCAACTGAAATGGTTAGAAACACACTCAGTACTACGGAATATTCAGGTTTTTTTATGTTGTGTTCAAAATAGACAAGGGGTACTAGTATACTTACATTTTCTCACTAGATTAGGGATCCTACTATTTCTTTATCAACTCAGTTGAAAAGATAATGAAAGTATTAACTGAATGTAAAGAATCCTTTGATTATACAATAAATTAGATGTCTAAGAATTATGGAGAGAATTGAAATGATTCAACTAATTCTAGCATTTCATTCTGGTTCCACAAAACTATGCAGCTATATAATGAATGAACATAATTTCAATGAATATTTTTTGAAAGAAATTTGCTTGGGATTCTTCACCAAGAATTTCAAATTTAACCTAAATTTCTTGCTTTCTTTTACATAGAAAAACTCACTTTAAGCAAATAATCACTATAATTATAGTCTTATTTTATTCATTTACACATTTTTCTCTCCCTTTTTCTTTGTTTCTCTCCCTCAGTCTCTTTCTCTCCTCCTCTTTTATACACACACACACACATAAAGACACATACACTTCTGAAGTCAGTATTCTTACTTATTTCACAATAAGTTTATTATACAACTAGAAATGTAGATCTATTGATAACATAGTGTTACTATGCTTGTTCCAAAAGGTTTCTAAACTTTTATCATTTATTATTGTTTATCTCTTTGCAACTTTCTGTCTGTAGAGCGTGTCCCCACACACTCTGTAGCAGACAGAGATAAACTCTGACTGCCATGGTCCCCCCAGCTGCTGCTGAGAGAATTTGCACTGCTACCCACCTCCAACTGAGCAAACAGATAAGGACAGAGGACTCTGAAAGACAAACTCAGACTCTGCCCAAAGGTGAGGTGGGTCCAGCAGGCACCAGAGCCTGAATCCTTGCCAGGGAAAATTGTGTTCCGGTCGGGTTCCGGTTCTGGTTCCAGGACCAGGTGCTGTCTGTAGAGCATGTTCCCATGCACTCTGTAGCAGACAGAGATAAACTCTGACTGCCACGGTCCCCCCAGCTGATGCTGAGGGAATTTGCATGGCCATCCCACCTCCAACTGCTCAAACAGAGAAGGATTGAAGACTTGAAATTCAGTCCCCTACCAAGAGCAGAGGTAGAGATTGAACAGACCTTTTGATCAGAGGTGAAAGGAGACACACAAGCCCAAGTACCACAACTGACCAGGAGCCACCTAATCGTGAACCACTGAAGCCATGGGCAGACACCAGTGCAAAAATTTACATAATAATTTAAAGAACAACAAGGTAACTCCAGAAGAAAGAGGCGATCCTACAACTACAAGATCTGAGCTGAGCAATGAAGAGGAAACAGAAGAAAGCAACACCAAAAATTCCTTTAGGATGATCATTGACGCTCTCAAAGAAGATATGAAAAATTGCCTTAAAGAAAGAGAAGAAAATACAAACAAAAAATTGGAAGAGATGAACAAATCTATGAAAGAAAAACAAAGAAAAAGTAAACCAAAAAATTAAAGAAACATGCCAGGAACTAAAAACTGAAATAGAAGCAATAAAAAAGGCACAAAATGAGGCAAAGATGGAAATAGAAAACCTGAAGAAAAAAGCTGGAACCACAGATACAAGCATAACCAACAGAGTTCAAGAGATGGAAGATAGAATCTCTGAAGTGGAAGACTCAGTAGCTCAAATAGATATATCAGTCAAAGAAAATAGTAAAACTAA
>PVIH01017469.1:0-17950 GCA_004025045.1 Sigmodon hispidus | reverse complement strand
GAGAATAGGAATAGAGGAAGGAGAAGAATACCAGCTCAAAGGCACAGATAATGTTTTCAATAAAATCATAGAAGAAAATTTCCCTAACCTGAAGAAGGAAATGCCTATAAAGATACAAGAAGCTTACAGAACATCAAATAGATATGACCTCCAAAAAAGGTCAGTGCGTCACATTATAATCAAGTCACAAAACATACAGAACAAAGAAAAAATTTTGAGAGCTGCAAAAGAAAAGGGCCAACTTACATATAAAGGCAGACACATCAGAATAACACCTGACTATTCAATGGAAACAATGAAAGCTAGAAGGGCTTGGTCAGAAGTTATACAGGCACTAAAAGTACATGGCTGCCAAACTAGAATACTATATCCTGCAAAATTATCAATCACCATAGATGGAGTAAACAAGATATTTCATGACAAACTCAGACGGAAACAATATCTATCTACCAATCCAGTGCTACAGAGAGTATTAGAGGGAAAACTCCAACCTAAGGACCCCAGATACACCCATGAAACCACAAACAATCAATAATTCCACAGAAGAATACTCCAGAGAAAGGAAATACAGACAAGTTACCACCAAAAATGGCAGGAAATATCAATCAATGATCACTAATTTCCCTTAATATAAATGGACTCAACTCTCCTATAAAACGTTACACACTAACAAGATGGATACAACAACAAAAGCCATCCTTCTGTTGCCTACAGGAAACACACCTCAACCGCAAAGACAGACACAAGCTTAGAGTACAGGGTTGGGAAAAGCTTTCCAATCAAATGGTCCTAAGAAACAAGTGGGGGTTGCCATCCTAATATCTAACAAAGTAGACTTTAAGCTAAAAGCAATTAAAAGGGACCAGGATGGTCATTACTTATTCATCACAGGAAAAATTGGTCAAGAGGAAATTTCAATCCTCAATATTTATGCCCCTAATATACAGGCACCTACCTATGTAAAAGATACACTGCTAAAGCTCCAATCCCACATCAATTCTTACACCCTAATAGTGAGAGACTTCAATACCACACTTTCAACCCTGGATAGGTCAACCAGACAGAGACTCAAGAGAGAATTAAGGAGTCTAACAGAGGTTATGATGCAAATGGATTTAATAGATATCTACAGAAACTTCCACCCAAATGCAAAAGAATATACATATTTCTCAACTCCTCATAGAACTTTCTCCAAAATTGACCACGTAATTGTTCATAAAGCAAATATCAACAGATACAAAAAAATGGAAATAATCCCTTGTAACATATAGGACCACCAGGGCCTAAAGTTAGAGTTCAACAATATCAAAACCCAAAGAAAGCCTACCAACTCATGGAAACTAAACATCATGCAGCTGAACCATCTCTGGGTCAAGGAAAAAATTAAGAAAGAAATCAAAGTCTTCCTAGAATTTAATAAAAATGAATCCACAACATATCCAAACTTGTGGTACACAATGAAAGCAGTCTTAAGAGGAAAATTCATAGCGCTAGGTGCCTACATGAAAAACCTAGAGAAATCCCATATTAGAGACCTAACAGTGCAGCTGAAAGCCTTAGAACAATTAGAAGCAAACTCACCTAGAAGGAGTAGAAGGCAGGAAATAATCAAACTTAGAGCTGAAATCAATACAATTGAAACAAAAAGAACAATACATAGAATCAATGAATCTAAGAGTTGGTTCTTTCAGAAAGTTAACAAGATAGATAAGCCCTTAGCCAAACTAATCAAAAAACAGAGAGTGTTCAAATCAACAAAATCAGAAATTAAAAGGGGGACATAACAACAGACCCCCAGGAAATACAGAGAATTATCAGATCATATTTTGAAAATCTGTATTCCACAAAAATGAATAACCTAGAAGAAATGGACAGCTTTCTGGACAGGTATCATCTACCAAAATTAAATGAAGATCAGATTAATTACCTAAACAGGCCTATAACCCTTAAGGAAATTGAAGCTGTCATTAAAAGCCTCCCCAAAAGTAAAAGCTCTGGTCCAGATGGTTTCAGTGCCGAATTCTACCAGACATTCAAAGAAGAATTACTACCGTTACTCCTCAAACTATTTCACACAGTAGAAACTGAAGGAATATTGCCAAATTCCTTTCATGAGGCCACAATTACCCTAATACCCAAGCCACTCAAAGACACAACAAAGAAGGAGAATTACAGGGAATTGGTATGAATATTGATGCGAAAATTCTCAACAAAATTTTGGCACACCATATACAACAATGTATTAAAAATATCATCCACCCCCACCAATTAGGCTTCATCCCAGAAATGCAGGGCTGGTTCAACATACGAAAAACCGTAAACGTTATCCATCATATAAACAAACTAAAGGAACAAAACCACATGATCATATCCTTAGATGCGGAAAAAGCCTTTGACAAAATCCAACACTCCTTTATGATTAAAGCCCTGGAGAGATCAGGGATACAGGGAGAATACCTAAATATAATAAAGGCGATTTACAAGAAGCTGACAGCCAGTATCAAACTTAATGGAGAAAAACTCAAAGCAATCCCACTAAAATCAGGAACTAGACAAGAATGTCCTCTCTCCCCTTATCTATTCAATATAGTTCTCGAAGTTTTAGCTAAAGCAATAAGGGAATGAAAAGAGATTAAGGGGATACAAATTGGAAACGAAGAAGTGAAGCTATCTCTATTTGCAGATGATATGATTGTATACATAAGTGACCCACAAAATTCTTCCAAGTAACTACTACAGCTGATAAACACCTTCAGCAATGTAGCAGGATACAAGATTAACTCAAAGAAATCAGTAGCCATTCTATACACTAAAGATAGAAGAGCTGAAAAAGAAATAAGGGAAACATTGCCCTTCATAATAGCTGCAAACAGTATTAAATACCTTGGAGTAACTATAACCAAAGAAATAACAGACCTATTTGACAAAAATTTTAAATCATTGAAGAAAGAAATTGAAGAGGATATCAGAAAATAGAAAGCTCTCCCATGTTCCTGGATAGGTAGGATCAACATAGTAAAAATGGCAATTCTACCAAAGGCAATCTACAGATTCAATGCACTGCCCATCAAAATCCCGACACAATATTTTTGGACCTTGAAAGAACAATACTCAATTTCTTTTGGAATAACAGGAAAGCCAGGATTGCCAAAACAGTTTTACTCAACAAAAGAACCTCAGGAGGTATCACCATCCCTGACTTCAAGCTATACTCTAGAGCTGCAGTAATAAAAACAAGCTGGTACTGGCATAAAAACAGACCTGTGGATTAATGGAATAGAACTGAGGATCCAGACATTAACTCAAAAACCTATGAACACCTGATCTTTGACAAAGAGGCCCAAAGTATTCTATGGAAAAAAGATAGTATATTTAACAAATGGTGTTGGCATAGCTGGATGGAAGTGTGTAGAAAATGCAAATAGATCTGAGCAACTTTCATGTTTTAGAATATTATTGTATTTAAATTTACAGTATACACTGTTCTCAGCCTCATGGCAGAACACTGAGGACACCATGTGCATGTTCATGTCTAAAACCACCACTATTATTTGTACAGTGACTATGAACCCATATATGTTGTATTAGTTTTTATTTCCTGTTGCTGTGATTAATATACTGGCAAAAATCAAGTCTTACATTATTTTCTATAATTTATTTTTTATTTATTCCTGGGGAATTATGACTTACACAGTAGGCAAGACCACCTATAATCTTTTAATGTAATCCCATTAATTCCCCACATTTATATACTCACAGGCAAAACTGACCTAGATATGCTTCATAGATACTCTTCCCAGGTGAGCCTTGGGGTGTCAAGTTGACACAATTAGCTATCACATGTAATTGAAAAGTTTCCTGACTTACTGTTTCCTTCTATGAAAGTTCAATCAGCTTTGTTTAGCTTTCACTGACTGGCCCTCTCTAAAAAAATAAGCTCCTCTATTTTGGAATTCTTTATAATTATCTGTTTTCCTACTGTGCATTAATACTTCAACTGTTAAAAATAACTTTGCAAGTGTAGATCTTGAGATGAAGAATTAGAAAGAATTTCATATTTGTTTAATTAGTTATTTGTCTTACTCACCAATAATTTACTAATATACCACTAAATGCTAAGGATCTCACAATCTCCAGATAATGACCATAGTGATATCTTCCAGGTTTTCCAAATGGTACATGTATTGTTTCAGTAATAACTGGATATTGAAAATTTTGTATAGGCACAGCAATGGCATGAAGGCAGTTTCCAACCAGTAAGCCTGGGCTTATTGAAAATTGAGAGTTCAGGTGCACAGAAGGCTGGAAATTGTAAAGAAATCTAGGAGGACCAGAAGAAGAGAATAGTCACTCTAGACTATATGAATTTGAGGGAACTCAAAGAGCCACCTACCTGGGGGTATAAGAGACATGAAAATGCAAAGTTCAGGACAGGTGCTGATTATTAAAATATTATAAATCAAAAAATTATAAGATTATACATTCAAATGATTAGAGATTAATATTTTAATGGATCTCAAGGTCATAAAGCTGCTAGATGTAGATCAATGTAACATTGTAGAGGAAAGACTGTCAGCAGGGTAAATGTGTCACAGCTGGTTTCACTTAAGACACAAGTTCACGATATGGTTGCGGTTGAAGTAGGACTCATTTCCAGAAACCTTCAGAAGTCAAAATTTTCAACATCTGTTTAGTATCTAATTAATTATTACTGAATCAGCAGGTGTACCAATGGGAAAACCTGGGAGATACCACTATAATCATTATCTGGAGACTGTAAGATGAAGAAATACATTAAGTGATCCTTTAAACATCATGGACTTTGACTCATATGTACTCTATAATGCTCTGTATGTTTAAGATGCATTGAGGAGTTCTGGATCAGAAAGCCTTTCTCAAGTTTGAAGAGTTCTGCAAGAAGACAGGGGCAGACTGGGACTAAAGTTCTATATGTAAACATGGATAGTATATGTACTGGACCTTACTTGAAATGCTATAAAATCTCTTGTCCAGCCCAAATGATACACTTTCTCCAGGAGGGCTCTATCCACACTAGCTTGACAACCTTCTTCGGCCACAACAACAGGGAACAAGTGTACAAGCACATAATCATTTCATATCAAAACCATACATTCCAAACCTGTTTTGATTATGCCATGTTTTTCCCATCATTCAATTCCTGTCTTTTTGGCCTTGATTATCCCTTAGATCAACTACATATTACACTACCTGTAGTTTATATTACATCAGCTGGTATAGTTATGGCACTGGAATACATCCTAAGCTCGTCACCATCAAGCATCTCTCATGCTTGTCTATGTACAAAGAATGTATGGGCGTTATCCATTAGCATATGCTGTCATTCCAGTTCATTTAAATAGATACTCCATCAGAGTACTAGTCATAGCATGTAGCTCATACCTCCCATCGTATATCTTGCCATATTTTCTCTTCTTTGACCTTCAGCTCCAGCTAAGTGGTCCACATCTTCCTTTTTCTGAGTACTGTCAGTGGCAGGCTGCTAAAGTTAATTTAAAATTCTAGTTACACATAATTTCCAATAAATCATAAGGAGTCAAAGGGTTCTCATTTTATTTTTATTAAAGATTTCATTCCAATGTTCATATGCTTATTCCTCAGACTTCTTTGTGATATTAGCCCTTTGGCTTTATTCACACAGAGCAGTACTTCGCTTTCAGAAAGACATTTTCACTGAAGAAAAAACAAAGTTTATCTCTGAATCCTTGCTAATTCTAAGCATATTTTATAACAATAGTGATATAAAATATTTATCTAACTGAATACTAACTAGCAAGCGATGACTCTATATGTCAATATGGTGTCTGACTTTATTTACCTGTGCTACCTTGTAAAAAATCACAGTATGAAGTAAGAACCTTTAGTTTAGTATTTACATACCAGTGACTCAACCCTTTCACCAATCGCATGACTTCTTTGCTCTTCTGATGATGTCATTTCTTTGTCTGGTTCTGCTGATAAATGTGCACATGCAAGTACGTACATTATATGGAATGGTGGGTCAAATGAAATTCTATAAATATCAACCAAAAAGCTTTAAATTGCCTAAAATTTAAAAATTCCCATATGTTTATTTACTTCTACTGTTAAGTTTCAGATAAAAATTCTTTAAAAGATAGTCATAATGAAAGTTTTGCATGTGTTTTGAAATATCCAAAAGAGTAGAAATCATAGGAACAAAATGCAATAAAAAAAATAGGTGGTGACTAGTATTACTCTAAAATATATGAGTTTGTGAGGAGCAGGAAATGCTTGCTTGGGAATATGAGAGAAAATGAAAGAGATATAGAAACTTAAAGTCACAGAATTGACCAAATTGTGATTGTTAAAGCATTGTAGATGTTTGAATACTTACAGGCCCATATTTTTTAAATTCCCTGTGGTCATGCCTACATTAGGGGTAGAGCAATGTAGTGGAAGTTAAGACAAAATTTGAGTTATACACAACTTCATAAGGAGTCAAGTGTTTGATTTATTTGTTTTGGTTTTTGTACTCATCTTAATATTGTTTCCATGTTCAAATGGAGGAAAAAGAAATGCCAGCAGCATGTGACATGTGTTAGATAATACATTTATTTTAGTAAAAGTTCAAAATAATGACCACAGGCTTCAGCCCAGGAAATGATCCAGAAATATTCAGAATTTAATACTGTCAATACTCCATCACATTATATAATAATTGTTACTTAGTAAATAAAAGTAGAGTGAAATAATGAAAGAACACTTGGTATTTGAAGAATTGTGTGAAATGTGGTGAAAGCTGAACTTTATTAATTTGTTAAATGTCACTGACTGCTTGGCTCTGTATTTCATAGTGTTCTGAGGTGATGTGACATATTTAGTTGTCTTGTTCCTGGTGTCTTCTTTTCCAGGAACAAGGGACACCTGAAGAATTACCAGGCATGCTGGAGATATAACACTCATCTGTAAAACACACTATTCTCACAGAAAGATCTTGTTTATAATGCTCAAAGGAAAGTGGGTGGAGGTGGAGGCAGATGGAGAATAGTGAGAAGCTGAAGAACCATTCCTGTATAGGCACTGGGACTTGTGGCTTATCTAACATCCACAACAATTAATTTTTAATTATTAATTATGCACAAATGATTACTTAATATGAAATATTCACACATATAGGACTATGTTACATTATAACATATTACCTAATTCTTAATAAAATACTTAAATTTTTAATTTAATACTTAATTAAATCATATGATTTGTATCAAATGGATTTTAAGTGTTAATCAGCACAAAATTTGGAAGCCATGGCAAAGGAACTAGAAGAAATATTGTGTGCATACTCCCAAATGATTTTGAAACCCAGAAAGAAAGAAAATGTGTCTTTAACACACACACACACACATACACACACACACACTGAGCAATAGTTTCATTCTTCATAATAGGCCTCAACTATAAAAGTCAAGTGAATTAAGTGCATGAGTATCAGAAAACACAGGCATGCTCAGTGGCAGCTACTTTTTCAATAGTTAGGTGTAAATTAAAAAATAATATTAGTCACCAACCAATGAGAATCTCTCAACCATTAGAGGATTGATTTCAAACTCTGAGCTCTAGGGTGGGAATCATACACCAAAATGTCTGCATAATTTTACACTTTCAAACCTTTTTTTCCCTCAGACTTTTCTATACCATTTCCAACAAAGGCTAATTCCAACAAAGATATGTCAGATTCTTCCCTCAGATTAAGAGAGCAAAGATAGAGCAATGAGAATACGGTAACTATTTCACATATTTTGAACTACTTACCATAATAATAATTAATATGCTAAATTACCTGATTCCCATGACTGTTCATGTCTCTTTGCCACTGCTCTGTTTAGAAATGAACTTTTCTTTTTAATGGTAGGCTGTGTAGATATTGAGAAAAGTATATTAATTGGTTTTTTTTATAAAACACTGTCAATTTATGTGCAGAACAATATAACATTTATTACCTTAATCTGAGAGGACTCTTCCTTTGAGAAGTCTGAAAATACTAAAAGGTATATAGTCAGTTACATAAAAATCAGGCAAAGGAAACCATCAGGGTTACAAACCTGGTAAAGATCTGAACCTTAGTACTTAACTCAGGGAATTGAAATTGCTTTTGCCAATTTTGCACTCTGAGGCTAATTGCTTGTCTCTTTTCCTAGGTTTAGGTGGGAAAAGCAAACTGAAAAAAATAGTAGTAAAATTTTAACTTATTTGAAAGTGCAATTTTCAGAGTTAGATAGTAATGTTAATAAATATAACTTAGTAAAATGCAAATACACTGATTCGAGCATGAGGAGAAATGAAGAGAAACATGTTTTCTAGTCAGAAAACAAAAGCAGGAGAGAGAGGCTACATGACCTATGAAGGGATAGAATATATGGGAAACATCCAAGCTCTCAAACTATAACAAATTTGCGTTCCCTTGTTACGTAATTCAGGAAGAATAAAGAGATGAGGAGAACTGGATCTAGGAAATGTAGAATTCTGTATATCCATGAAAATTTTCATTAGCTTGGGAGTGCTTGGTTATACACCTTCATTAGTGTATATAAATTTTTAAAATTCAAATTACACAGGGTGCTGCTATATTTATATTTTAACTCCAAAATGGGTATCTTAATGTTTCTAGATCAACTCATTCAAAATAAGTGTATAAACCAAGCATTAGAATTTGTAGGTCTTTCATTTCATCATTGAAATAGAGCATCAAAACTGAATGTGTAATTGTACACTTTTACAGACCAAATCACTGGTATATTAAGTACAACCCACACCTATGTGATTTGTAAAATAAATAACTTGATGTATTTTATTTATCATTACATATATATGTAATAATTTATATAGAGAGATAATTTTATTTCACCTTGGTCTTTGCTACACTTTATTTCTGTTCCATTAATATGCAACCAGCCACAGATTTCTATTAGTGGTGACATCACCTACATAACAAGGTTCTTGTGACTGAATGAAAAAAAATTTTTTTTATAGTTTAATATAAGATTTTTTTTGATTTCTTGGAAATGCGGAAGAAACAGCTAACACTTTGAAAATCACTTTCTGCTTTTCTCAACAATACTCAAGACAGAAACAAATTCCAGAATGGAGGTGGGGAGGTTGGCACAATATCCTCTACTAGCTGCGAGAACATGGGCATTAGTGGCTATTGAAAGAGAGGAAGTCAGCTTTTTTTAAATGGCAAGATTGATGGAGCTCTACTCAGCTACACTTCATGGCAGGACTACTCCAAAGAGTATTTGGACAACACAAAATATACTCTAAAGGGAGGAGAAAACAACAACAACAACAAAAAAAAAACTTAAACTTGAAGTTAGATGGGCAGTTAGGTAAAGAAGAGACGTTAGTATGGGAAGAGGTATCAGGAAGAATAGTATCAAACCTGGATTTGGCCGGGAGTGAAGACTGATCCAAGCATTATTGGGTCAGTGGAACCATAGAACTGTCTGCTCCCTGCCCAGGGAGTGGATGGGGAGTTGCAGAGAAGAAAAATGATCAGATGTGGTGGGAGGGGGAAGAGACTTTCAATAAGGATATACAGGGATGGAAAAAAAAATTCAGAGGGAAAGCTGAACACAAAGAAAATATATATGTAGTAATCTTATTTGCATTTCCACCCTTGATAAGCCATGCTTATGATTATTATCCTCTGTATAGTTATTGTTAATTCTTCAGCATTTTTAAATTCTTTTTACTGTTTTTTTGATAAATACAAAATAAAGAAGGAAAAAAAACTTTTAACTTGATGGTAAATTCAGAAGTTCAAAGTTATGAACTAAGAAATAAATTTCTAGATATTTTATACAACAAAATTTATTTTCTTATTTGTTTTTTAAAACAATACCTTTATTCTTTGTGAAGACCATACTCTAATTTTGATACTGAATGAAAAATTTAACATGTGAGAGTTATGAAGAGAATTGAAATGATTAGGTGACTATACTAATAGCACCTAACTCTTCTTCCATTAAACTATGCTGCTATTGATATTGAATTTCTGAGTTGAATGCATAAGTAATGAACCTGCCTGAAGTAAATACTCCTGAGTTTCCTCAACACAAATGCCAGTGTTATTAAAATAAGATGTTTGTATTCCTCACATGGCAACAACTCATTTAAAGCTCAAATAATCACTAGAATTATAGACTGCATTCTACTAATTTTTGTTACATATGTCACATTCTTTTATATTTTAGCAGGAATATCTTTGCATTATAAAAGTAAAAATATGGACTCATTTTCTTAAAGTATATATGCTGACTCCAAAAGAAACTAAAATGTTTATTCTTCATCTCTTTGCAAATTGCCTGCTCACTGGAAACAAAAGCAAGCCCTCATTTTGTTTTGGCTGTGTATCTACCTAGTAAGCAGTTGGCCATTGTACAATCATTTAATAAGTGTCCCTGAGTTAGACAGTAGATCAACCAGCAATAACCTATAATCTCAGAGCTGCTAAATCACAATATCAAATCTATGGTGGTATACCAGAGATTATTCATCAAACTGAAAAATATTTTATTGATGTTGAAAGTCTTGAATCTGTAATTTCACATTTTATTAATCTAGTATCTTATTCCTGATGCCATGCCTGCAAAACTACTCCCTCAAAAATACAAAAGAAATCATCCATTCCAGAGTGGCTATGTGAACCAGCCATGGCTTCCATTGGTACTGCACAGATGAACCAGGGGTTTCCTTCTCTACATTTCTCTCCTCCTGAGTTATTTATTATCCTGAGAGCAACCTTTCATATTTTATTGATTTCTTTTCATATATGACTTACAACTTTGTTTCTATTTACACTAAGAAAATCAAAGATGTCTTCAGGATGGAATTTTATGATACATAATGCTATCGTCATAGCATGAAAGAAGGAAATAATGAACTTCTTTTTAGCACTTTCAATACACAGTTGCACCTTATAATAGTATTTCTTCTTCAAATATTTTCATGTACGATCATTAATTTTTAAAGATTTTCATTCACTTCTCTGCATGTTCTATATTAGCTACTTTTCTCATTGGAAGACGAAGCTGCATGGTAGAAAGTGTTTGGCAAAGAGCTTTCATCTCTTCCTTTCGCACTGGCAGAGAAGAAATGGCAACAGGAGCAGGAGGCCAGAGTCACATCCGACCTGCAGTCAGCAAGCAGACATGAAAGCAGGCATTGATGGGCCAAAACCCATCACAGCCTGTCTTCAGTGTCCCACTTTCTCCAAAAGAGTCTTCCCTCCAAGACGGTGACAGCATTTCCAGGCAATGCCACCAGATGGGGGGGGGAAGTATGGTAACTATGAACCCAAAGGATGAATTTCTAACCAAATGACACCCCTTCCCTGGTTTCTGTTACTCTACTCCAAATCTCCCTTCTATCATTTCCCTGTTTTCTCTGAATTATGTCTAACCACCCCTCTGATAGTACCATTTCTTGTAATGTATTAAAAAAATTTTCTACATTACTGGCACAATCAATTACAGAGTTTGGTAAACCAGGAATAGATATCAATCTTAGTATCATTTAGCTTCTCTTTTAGCTTACTATATAATTAAGAAGTAAAAAATATGTCTGTTGTGAAACATTGATTGTCATGATTTAAATACATATTCCATCAGCAGGCTGCTAATAAAATATAATTCATACCTATCATTTCACCTTTTCCAGTATTTTCTTTTCTTGAATCTTCAATTTCTGGGAAGTGACCAACATCTTGCTTCTGCAGAGAAGACTCAGACATAGGCTGAGAATACTAGTATAAAAAATAGGTTCTTAATTCCAAGAAACCACAGCTTCTCATTTTAAAAGCAAAGACTACAAAGATTGTATTCAGCTGCACATCATTTATACAGAAATGTTAATATACATTATCTAACAATTCCAGATTTTGATGTCTGGGCAATATGAAACAAGAACATAAGAAGTCATGAAGACCATTCTCATAGAAAGAATATTATGTTGAAGAAAAAAAGTATATTTGACCAGTGAAAGGATAAATTATCCATCACACTGCCTATATGGACAACATTGCATGTTGACTATTTAACTAAAAATCTAGTAAAAATCTTACTATATTGTGATACAATTTGAACAATAAAAAATAGTTTGAACTACAAATCTATCTGAATTATTAATCATAAATCATAAGAAATATTATTTTGAACCACATTTAGGTAATTTTATCCAAACCTTAGAAACAGGGTGGAGCTTAAACCCAGGTAAGGGACACCCTCTGAGAATGAGTGGCCAGCCAGTTAGTAAGGAAAAAGGCACAAGAATTCATCTAGTGTCTGAAAAGTGTCAGGCACCTATTTGCACATTTTCTTATCTGTACTTTCTGTGTATGTAGATGACTGAAGATATTTGTCCCATCCTGTTCCTTGGCCGCTCACTAGATAGAAGAGCCACCTGAGGAACAGATTTGACTTACTGCATTCTGGCAAGTGGGCCTTCCTCCTTCCTATTCATTAGCATGGCTGACATGTCCTCAGTTGTTAGGATACAGTTTAAGTATCACACACAATGACTGACTCTAAGTACAGGATTTCACTCCAAACCCAGCTGAATGTAACGATAGACTCTCTTGATATCCAAACATCTTACACTTTACTCGTGTGAAGCATATATTTAAACTGTAAAGGTTTGTATCTTACTAACTCTGCACTTCTCTACATGTATCAGGGGTGCTCATCTGAGTTATTACCTGTTTAATGTCTGCCATGCAGCAGATAACTAATAAATAATAGTAACATATTTAAAGTCAAAACATTTGATACATGGCATGGAGTAGCCCAAGCCTTGTGTGAATGTTAAAATGGTACATGGATATTAAAAGTTTTCTGAGAAAGAATCTGCATGGATATGTGAATCAAGATACACATTTGTGCTTAAGATTATAATCAGATTTGCTAAAGAAAGAACATAGGAACTTCATAAAATTTGTCAGTTTACAGACTTTAGGTGGAGATAAAACAGCAGGCACCCTTCTGTGTTAGCACAAACATGCCTCCATGCTGAAAATGTATATACTCTTAGTGGGAACTACAGTAAGTTCTGTGACTCCACAGTTTATATTTCTAGATGGAATCACCTAGAAAACATTAAGAGATCACAACTCTAAAGTTTAAACTACTGTTGATCTGAAAACACACATTTTGGCCCACTATAATGACAAGAGTTTAATTGTTCAAAATTCCAGTACTTACTCATAAACCCTTTAGCATGATACAGAATTCATATATGTAGAAGCACAGGTAATTTTCATAATGATATTTGGTAGTAGATGATAAGATAAAATGTATCTCTTAACTACAGCAGATATAGTTGAACAACAACAATGAGCTAAATATTTTTTATGTTAAAGAATTGTGATTAATTATTCTATAGAATAACTAGGCATGTAATTTTATTTATGCACAATAATTAGCTAAACAAAAGAAAGCAGTGTTAAATAAGGTCATTTAATAAATATTTGCATACCAATGATTCTATAGTTCCACTGCTATCAAGCCTTCTTTGTTTTTCCATGGGTGCCACTTTGTTGCCTGATAATAATGATAAGGATATATATTTAACTACAATAAATTATAACAAAATGACCCGTAACATGAACACATATGAAAATATTGTTGAAACTTAGTTAAAAATCGGACTTTTATTCTCTCAAATAATTGTTTTAGTTATCCTTAATTTGAAGATGTAATTCTGAGAAAAACTTGTAATTATAGAATGTTTCCATATATATGTGATATACATATATGTGTGTACATTTAATTTGTATAAACTGTAGATTGCTCGGGGTACAAAGAATATAGTGAAATTCAAAGATTCATTCAGAAATTTATTAAATCAATTTAAATGTACAAATGCTAAGAAAGGGTATTTAGCCTTATTATTGCTGTTTTCCTTGGTATAAAAAAAATCATTGGGGCTGGCAAGATGGCTCATGGGGTAAACATGCTTGCCATTCAGCCTTGCCACCTGGCTTCAATCCCAGGGAAGGAGAGTATTGAATTCCACAAGCTGTCACCTGACTTCCACACAAGAGTTGTGGTATACATGCAGTGGTACACACAAGAGGAGGAAAAGAAATAAAAGGGTTGAACAACAGAATTTTGTCATCAAATTATTGTTGTATCTATGTGTGAAGACAGGCACGTTTAAAAAGATTTTGTTTGCTTTGGTGACACCATTCTTGCCTTCTTTTAAGACTCAGCTTGCTTTCTAGTATCTTCACTGAGAAGAGAAAACACAGGGGGACCTCCTCCCAGCTCACTGGCATGCCAGGTTAGCCTAAACACAGATCTCTGCGTTCTGGTTAAAAAAAAAAAAAAAAAAACCAGTGCCTCAAACAAAGTGGAATGTAGTAGGATTATGTTCTTTTACATTGTAAATAATTGTCCCGTCTACTGGTTTAATAAAATGTTGACTAACTGAAGGCAGACAGGAAGTGTAGGCAGGGCTACCAGACTAAGAAAACTCTAGGAACAGGAAGAGCAGAGCAGAGAAACCAAGAGAGACACCAGCAGAGACACCCTCAGATGCAAAGGAAAGGAGACAACATGCTGCTCTGAGAAAAGGTACCAAGCCTCATGGCTAAACAAAATAAGAATCATGGGTTAGTTTAAGAACTAAGAGTTAGCAAGTTGTATTACTGAGCCATAGGCTAGTTAGTATAAAATTTATATGAGTATTTGTGTGATTATTTGGGCAGTGGGATTGCGAATGGGTCTGAACCTTGGGGCTAGGCTGGAAAGGAACTGCCAGAATCTGCTTCCTACAAAGGAACAAAACCTGAGGTTGTCATTGGCTTCCATGCAAATGCTCACATGTAGACAGAAAATACATACAGATATGCACAGAAAAGAGAGAATGAATAAAAATAAAATAAAATGGGTTATCTCATAGTTATACACACATATCATAGTCATCAGTTTTTTTAAGTAGGTACAGTTTAATCCAATATAGATATTCTGTGAATGATATTTAATGACCTATCCTGAAATCTATGTTGGTTTCATGTATCAGGTTAGTCCTCAAAGGCTATTTTAATGAAGGAACTACCTAAGCAAGGACTACCCATTTATAAAACATCTGTTGCTTCTGGATGAGCATAACACTTGACTATGGCAACTTCGGTGTCAGAGAACTGTAGCAGAATCCGGTAATGAATTCACAATCTACTCCTTCTCTCTTTTTCCCTAAACCTATGCATCAGCAGTTGTGAATGAATCTTTGGCTCTGTGCATGCTGTGTGTGAGAGAGAAAGAGAGAGTATATGAGTATATATATGCACGTGGATGTGAGTATGTGCACCTGTGTGTAAGTTCATGATCAGGTGAATGTCAACCTCCAGTGGTGTTCCTCAGGAATATATTCTTTGTTTATTGAGACAGAGACTCTTCTTGGTCTTTATCTGACTGATCTGGCAAGGTTGGCTGAACAGAGCCTTTCAGTTAGCACCGTGTCCCACTCTTTTTACATGTATTGTGGTATTAAGTGTGGGTCAATACAGTCAGAATAACCAAATACTTTATATCATGGAAAATTGATAAACTGATTCCAAAAGGAAATTAAAATTAAGGTATTTTATTCTTTTTCACTTTGGCACTTAACTCTTATCTGGAGTCATGCCCCAATTCATCAATATTTATCTTTCCTTTCATTGTGATGTCTCACAGCATCGTCCAGTGGTTATTTACACAGAAACTTTTATGACTTTGCCTCAGAAATGATTTATTTGTCCAGAGGACTCTTGATTAACCAGTGACAAATACAGAATTTTAGAGCTGCTGATTTCCAATGTCAGTTTTATCATAGTGATTCAACACATTTGAGAATCCATGGTCAATATGTGATTACTCTCATAACTCTATTAACCTCAATTTACCTTTTAAAATCTTTTTGACTGTCCCCTTCTCTCATGTCTACAAGATTAAAACACAAGAAAATCTTATGTATTTTCAAAAGGATATTTGAGTTGGCCTTGGTATGTCTGGCCTCTCCTGTATGAAGGTCTTTCTGTAAGCTGTGAATATATCTTGCTATTGTTGGTTAATAAAGAAGCTGCTTTGGCCTGTGGCAACATAGAAGACATGTAGGTGGGAAATTCAAGAGAGATACAGGGAGAAGAAAGGTGAGGTCGGAGCAGACACTACAGGCTGCCCAGGGAAGCAAGATGTAACGGAACACAGGTAAAGCCACAAGACATGTGGTGATGCATCGATTAATAGAAATGGGTTAATTTAAGATAAAAGAGCTAGTTAGCAATAAGTCTGAGCCATAGTCCAAACAGTTTGTAATTAATATTAAGCCTCTGGGCTTCTGGTTCCGCTCCCGGGACCAAGTGCTGTCTGCAGAATCCCAGCGCACTCTGGAGCAGGGGCAGGTAAACTCTGCCCCTGACCACATCCACAGCTCCTGCTGAGGGAAACCCCGCCACGACCTCAAACTGAGATAACCAACTACAGGGGTCTCTGAAGGGCAGATTCAGACCCCGCCCAGAGGTGAGGAGGGGGCAAGAGGCCTCAGCGCCTATATCCTAGCCTGGGAGGGAGAGTTGAGCTCCCATTGCTTCTGGTTCTGCTCCCGGGACCGAGTGCTGTCTGCAGGATCCCAGCTCACTCTGGAGCAGGGGCAGGTAAACTCTGCCCCTGACCACATCCACAGCTCCTGCTGAGGGAATTTGCACGGCTCCCCACCACGACCTCGAACTGAGCGAACCAACAACTGCAGGGGTCTCTGAAAGACAGAATCAGACCCTGACCAGAAAGGTGACAGGAAGTACACAAACCCGAGTACCACAATTGACCAGGACCCATCTAATCGTGAACTACTGAAGCCATGGGCAAACGTCAGTGCAAAAAATTATATAATACTACAAAGGACAACATGGTAACTCCAGAAGAGAGTGGCAATCTTACAAATACAAGACCTGAACTGAGCAATGAAGAGGAAACAGAAGAAAGCAACACCAAAAATTCCTTTTTGATGATCATCGAAGCTCTCAAGGAAGATATGAAAAAAAGCCTTAAAGAAATAGAAGAAAATACAAACAAAAATTGGAAGAGATGAACAAATCTATGAAAGAAACATGCCAGGAACTAAAAGCTGAAATAAAAGCTGAAATAAAAGCTGAAATAGAAGCAATAAAAAAGGCGCAAAATGAGGCAAAGATGGAAATAGAAAACCTGAAGAAAAAAAGCTGGAACTACAGATACAAGCATAACAAACAGAGTTCAAGAGATGGAAGATAGAATCTCTGAAGTGCAAGACTCAGTAGCTCAAATAGATATATCAGTCAAAGAAAATACTAAAACTAAAAAAGCCATAACTCAAAATGTTCAGGAAATCTGGGACACCACGAAAAGACCTAATTTGAGATTAATAGGAATAGAAGAAGGAGAAGAATACCAGCTCGAAGGCACAGATAATGTTTTCAATAAAATCATAGAAGAAAACTTTCCTAACCTGAAGAAGGAAATGCCTATAAAGATACAAGAAGCTTACAGAACACCAAATAAATATGATCCCCAAAAAAGTCAGCGCACCACATTATAATCAAGACACAAAACATACAGAACAAAGAAAAAATTTTAAGAGCTGCAAAAGAAAAGGGCCAACTCACATATAAAGGCAGACCCATCAGAATAACGCCTGACTATTCAATGGAAATGATGAAAGCTAGAAGGGCTTGGTCAAAAGTTATACAGACGCTAAAACAGCATGGATGCCAAACTAAAATACTATACCCTGCAAAATTATCAATCACCATAGATGGAGTAAACAAGGTATTTCAGGACAAAGTCAGACTGAAAGAATATCTATCTACCAATCCAGCACTACAGAGAGTATTAGAGGGAAAACTACAACCTAAGGACCCCAG
Source organism: Sigmodon hispidus (assembly GCA_004025045.1). Lineage (NCBI taxonomy): Eukaryota > Metazoa > Chordata > Mammalia > Rodentia > Cricetidae > Sigmodon > Sigmodon hispidus. Next base: position 15 of record PVIH01017469.1, on the reverse strand, counting down.
ATACATCCACGAAAT